>CAUYRH010076093.1:0-39061 GCA_963574655.1 Perodicticus potto | reverse complement strand
TTTGTTTTTTCTTGCCATTTATATTTGTCCCATGTGACATTTTTTTTAATTTTTTCCTTCACCTTTTTGGGTGTGGTTGCCCGCCCCCCCCCCCCCCCCCCGCAGAATTCTTCTTATCCCTTTCACTCTTAAACCCTCCTTCAGTTACCTCTGCCCCCTCTGAGCCTTGGTCTACCAGCCTGAGTTCTTCCAAAGAAGCTGTCAATTCTACCTTTTTTCCCTTCATTTTCATGAATTTTGGGGAAGAATTGTCTCCACTCGCTTCTACTTGTTTTCTATTGCCTAAGAATGATATTTACTCATTTTTAAATAGAGATCAACAGGGATCAAATTGGATAATCTGTCATTCCGGCTTTGTGTTATGTTATAATGGCAAGAAGACAGAAAAATCTAGTCCCTTAGAAGTACTTGCCTAAGTGGCTGCCAATCAGATACTTGAGTTGCAAACAACAGGGGCATTTATCTGGTGTTGAGTAGAAGCAGACTTAGGAAAAGACATTGGGTGCTTACTGGCTCTTCCTGGAGGACAGAGGTTGAATGCTGTTGAGCCAGGCAGTGTTCACCAGTGTACCACTGTCGCTCACTGGGATGTCCGCATGCTACCCCAGGAGACCTATAGCCAAGATATCAATACTCTTGAGTGGTGTTAGTTTTGTGCCACCACAATACTGCTGCTTTTCAGCCATCTTAATTGAATCATTTTCTCCCCGCTCCTTCCATATGGTCTCAAGTTTTAATTGGGCATCTCATGCACCACCAGACTCTCCAGTTACTTGTTTAATATTTTCAGTAAAGGGTCCATTCTGCCTGCCTGCCCAGTTTTAGATGATACCAATACATTTCCAGTCAGAAAACAGTCATTCCCCTTCACTTTCGGTGCCATCGGCTGGCTGCAGGATCCGCTGTACTGCTCAAGGTACAATGATGAAAACACTCATCCAAGATCTTAGTTATCTGGTGAGATAGGCACACATTAAAATCTGATAACTAGTGATCAGAGGTTGAAATGATCAGGAAGGAATTTACCAGAGGAAATCTAAGGTGGGATTTGAATTGTACTTTGAAGAACAAAAGATGATTTGGGAAAGTAAATTGGAGACAGTGAACACAAGAAGATAAGATAACGAGCTCACTTGAGGTTGAATAAGGAGTCACAATTGTAAAAATGAGTAGGACTCATTCTGAGGAGTGCTTTCTATGGGTAAAGGATTGGAGTGTTATGTACCAGGGGAGGCAAATGGAAGTTTCCTATCATGTTATAGGAATAGACTTGGCCATGTATGTGATAGTATGGGTCACTTGAGAGCCTAGATAAAATGAGCACCGGAAGCAGGCTGATGGCAGAATAGAAAGGCTGGTAACAGCTGATGGATTTAATGGAGCATCAAGCACCTTCATTCTGACTTTCTTTTGGCTGTTACACACATTGGTCACTAGGAGGCATAGTTCACCAACTAGTAAGGCAAAAAGGAAGGCAGTTAGACAACTACCTTGGAAGCCTCCATAGTTCTGTGTTGAAGAAAATCAGTATTTAACTTTGAAACTCAAGGCTTTTCAGAAATTGGAATCTTTATGAGGTTTTTATTCTAAACAGTATTTCAAAGATTAAATGGGCTAAGAAGTCTAAATTACACTCTGAATGTGGAACTATTTGAGTGTCCTTTATACACTGATGAGAAAGACCTGACATTTTTATAGATAATTGGCTTTTAACAGTTTCTTGAAATACATACTTTTGCTCCGTCCACATCTGTCATGAGTATATATTGCAAATTAGTTTCTATAATCATAAGCTATAAATTAAACACTTCTTTTTTTTTCTTAAACACTTAATAACTCTCCAAGTTTGTTAAATATCTTTAAGCAAGTAATTAGTGGACTTTTTAAAGCAAGTGTTTGGCTATTTAACTGCCAATTAAGAGAAACTTACCAGTTCATCTCCACTTCTGTTTCCCATCCTTTTAACTCTTCTTACTAGAAAACAGTAGGATGCTAGTTTATATAAATACCTTTCATGATATTAAATTGCATGTTGCTTGGAAAAAGATTTGTGAGATTTACTTCGCATGGCATCTATGGACCATAATAACTGTTAGGATTCACAGAAGCCTGGCTGGTATTTAAAACTCACATATTTGTATTGCAGATTTTGCAAACATTTTTATAGTCCTGTTACATTTTACAACTTTTTAAAAATAGTATGCATTATGAAAAATCTGCCAAGCATTTGAACAAATTGATTATCTTTTTATGACAGATGTGGACTTCTGGTTCCATCTGGTTCTGCTAATCTTGAGCACCTGCCATGTGCCAGGAATTGTTCTAGGCGATTAGGGCACATCGAAAACAATAATTCTTTACCCTCTTGAATAGTTTATGTTCTAGTAGGAAGGGGAACAGAAATAAGCAATAGGCATAATAAATTATGCAGTGATATGTCAGAAGATAATACATGCTATGGGAAAAATTCGAAGAATTAGGCAGTTGCAATTTTAGAGTGATCAAGATAGGCCTGCTGAGAAACCAAGAATTCAGCCAAGAATTAAAGAAAGTGGTGGGATGACCTTGACTGCTCTGTTGAAAATAGATTATGGGACAATTAGTATGGAATTAGGGAGACAAGTTAGGAGGCTATTGTGCAGGAATCTAGGAGATGATGGTGATTTAGATCATAATGGTAAGGATGGAAGCAGACAGAATCCAGATGTAGTTTGAAGGCATCAGTGGGATTTCCTGACTCAACATGTAGATTGGCTATTGGGAGTAAGAATTACTTTAAGGTAAGCATGCTTCTACATATTGTTGTTTGGGGGCAAAAGTACAAGGGAGGTACCATATGTTTAAATACTTAAAAGTTTTATTAAATGAAAATGTGCCAAGTACACCTATCTTGACATATATACTTTAATAAGAACCTGGAAAACCAGATTTGAATGTATGCCGGGATATAACTTGAGATCAGAGCTGATCCCAACTCCCATCTCTTCCCATCCCTGGCTCTGAATTGTATGGCAAGGGGCCTTCTGCTGCACATACATGTGGACACCTTATCTTACACATTTAAACTCTTTCCACACCCCTTACACATCAGTGCACACAGTGGTGGTGTCATGTGTTCTCAGGAACAGTCTGGAGGTCATTTAGGCAGGGTATTTGGAACTCTGAGCACCTGGAGTGGAGTCTACAATGAGTAGGCACTCCAAATGGACTTGTGTTTTGAGTGTGTTAGGGTGCACAATCCCTCCAAAGCTCAGGGCTCTGGATAAGGGCCTCTGTATGTCTGCTGTAAGGGAAGTACTGACCCAAGGTTTTTGGACTAAGCAACTATACAGATGGGATTGCCATCAACTGAGAAGGGGGCTGCAGGTAGAACAGTGTGAGGAAATCAAATTGGAGCCTCATTCACATATTTAAGTTCTCTACTGCAGAGATGTATAAGAGGAAAATTTTCTTATACACATATTCATAGTAACACTGGGCTGGAATTATCAAAACTGAAGGCTATTTTCACTATGGTCATTCTAAACTATCCAAAGCTATTAAAAAAACTATGAGCTTTGGGTGTCTGGCACTCTAGGCCCTTACTGAACCAGTTTTATAAGGAATTTGTCTTAATCGATTGTGTATAAACCCATGGACTCCTCTATCCTATGCATGGTACTCTTTTTCTTTCTTTTTTTAAATTGGCAAAAGCTACATTCTGCTTCCCATGACCTAAAATCCCCTCAAACTTTTTCTCTGTAGTGAACTATTCAGTGAATTTCCTTACTAGTAAGTGTTCCCCTTGCCTGGCATTTTTTTTTAATTTTTAAACTCTGGTAGTTCATTTTTTGGCAATAAGCCTTTGGGTATAAGTTTGAGGTATAAATTTGGGAGTCTTTGGCACATAGATGCTATTAAAAATCATGAGATTGGATAAGATCAACCAGGAGTGACTGTAGAAAAAGGAGAGAACCAAAGCCTGAGATTTGGGGCCCTCCACCATTTACAGGTTGGGGGTGGGGGAGACCTACTTGTAGAGGAGACTATAACCAGAGATGTACAAGGGAAACTAGGTGATGTCCTTGAAGGCAAGTGAATAACTTTATCCAGTGAACAACTGACGCTGTCTCACTTTATCACCCTCTGTAGAGTGCTGTGGAGTCACAGCTCACAGCAACCTCCAACTCCTGGGCTTAGGCGATTCTCTTGCCTCAGCCTCCCGAGTAGCTGGGACCACAAGCACCCGCCACAATGCCTGGCTATTTTTCTGTTTTGCAGTTTGGCCGAGGCTGGGTTTCGGTTTTGAACCCGCCACCTTGGGTATATGGGGCCGGCGCCCTACTCGATGAGCCACAGGCGCCGCCCATGTAAAATGCAATTTGAATTAAGCATTTCCAATTTGCTCACCAAAGCAATTTTCTTTTTCTTTGTTTTTTTTTGGAGACAGAGTCTCAAGCTGTTTCCCTGGGTAAAATGCCATGGCATCCCAGCTCACAGCAACCTCAAACTCTTGGGCTTAAGCAATTTTCTTGCCTCAGCCTCCCAAGTTACTGGGACTACAGGTGCCCCCCACAACGCCTGGCTATTTTTTCTGTTGTTGTTGCAGTTGTCGTTTTTGAGCAGACCCGAGCTGGGTTTGAACCCAACACTCTCAGCGTATATGGCTGGCGCCCAACCCACTGAGCTATGGGCACTGACCTCACCAAAGCAATTTTTGTCAACTAGTTTTCTAAACTTTTTTTTTTTTGTAGAGACAGAGTCTAACTTTACCAAGTGCCGTGGCGTCACACAGCTCACAGCAACCTCCAGTTCCTGGGCTTAGGCTATTCTCTTGCCTCAGCCTCCCAACTAGCTGGACTACAGGCACTGGCCACAACGCCCTGCTATTTTTTTGTTGCAGTTAGGCTGGGGTTGGGTTTGAACCCGCCTCCCTTGGTATATGGGGGTGGTGCCCAGTTTTCTAAACTTTTAAGTAACATTTGTAGGTTTTCATTATGTATACAGCCATAGTTTTTTTGAACAGTTATTTCCTGTGAATTTATTTATTGTCTAAAAAACAGGCAAATAAGGCCATTTTAATAAGTTGGTGACTGTTAAGAGCAAAGTTGTCACCAATCTATGAGATTCTTACACTGCTGAGATCTCCAATAATGTACTGTGGTGAGGGAGGGCACATTGTACCTCTGAGCTGTTCAGAAAATTATTAAATTGTTACGAAATACCCAACTGGAAATTCTGAGTTTTAAAGTCTATAGTTATAATTAATTTTTGAAAATTGCCAGCTGTTTTTTCAGACATTTTCAAATAAGTTAGAATGCATTTGTTGTATCCTGATAAACTTCAGAGGGTTAAACATTATTTTCCTGCAAGAGATGACTTGTGCTCAATTTTTACCCTAAGTTTGTGTTTTTCCATATGAAATATTCTTCCCAACTAAACCTGTCCTCAGTGACTCTGAATGAACCGACCTGAAGGAAGTATAATTACTTCCCAGATGAGCTGAAGAATGTCATTCTGTTAAAAGGATGAACAGCTGGTCACGTAGAAATTCTCTGGAATGCTCACTTGTCCTGCAAAGGCAGGGAGAGAAACAGATGTTAGGTTAGTGTTTGTCACTGGTATATAGAATTGCAAATATTTTAAAAACAACTTTACTAAAAATCTACAAAATGTTACTAATTGCCTTTCTACCGAAATGACTGCTAATTCATTAACAGTGTGAAGGCTCTGAGATCCGGGCAAGTGCAGTTTAGTGGGACTCCAGATTGCTAGAAATGTCCTGTTTACAGCCGGTGTTCCTTAGATTAAGAATCAAGACCCTCCTGTGTTTAAATGATCCTTTCGTCTGATTACTTTGGGATTAAGTTTGAATTTCTTAACATGACACAGAAAGGATTTGACTCTTGCTCTGCTCTCCACACATCCCTCTCTTCCCCTCTGGAATTCTTTGTTCTAGACTCACATCTCCCAGCCTTCCACTTTGGGCACAGCAGCAACCTTTCCGAGTTACCCTTGCCTAACTCCGACTCGTCCTCCCCTGGTTTATGTCTTCGTTTGAGTCTTCTCAGTATCCTCGTAAGAGCGGGTAGGTAGTTGGGCTCCCTGTTTACTCAATGGGCGAGTTTCCCCAGCAGGAGGCTAGGTCTCGGTTTATGTCGTTTATTCTGCCGTATTTCCAGAAGGCACCTTCTACGGAAATGGTTTAAAGATAGGAGGAGGGGGCTGGGATCGAAGTAAACGAGATTCCAGAACAGAAATCTGGCTAGGCGTTTGCGAAGAAGGACCCGCAGAGCCCATCCTTGTGCGGAACTCTGTCTCCAAGTGTGGGATCTTAGCACCGGAGATTTCCCCGGCCTGTAGTTGAGTAACTGTAGTAAGAGATGATGCAGGCTGTGCAGACCGGTCCAGAAGGAAAACTGTTTGGGTGCACAAGGAAGGCCTAGTGCCTGCGGTCAGGGTCGAGGAAAGGAAGGGAATGACACTTTAAAGTGGGTCCAGCCCCTCTCCCCGCACTGACAGACGGTAGCGCAACGGCTTTAACAATCCGTCTCTTTATTAATGACCGTGAGCTGTCCTCCCAGCCCCCGTGCCCTGCGATGTTTACACAGGCCTCCGGGGAGGCTCAGTCCGCGGACTCCCGGCTGGGGAGCCTCATCCCGGCCTCCCCGCCGGCTCAGGACCCGACCCTGCTCGGCGGGGCCTCGGAGCCCGGCGCGCATCCCCGGGGCTGGCGCCCGGCAGCTGCAGCCGCCTCGCAGCCCGCGCTCACTTTCCGAGGCGGTTAGCGGAGGCGGACGGGGGGTGGCCTCTCAGCGCCCCCCGGGCGTCGGCACCGGTCGCCGGGGTGTAGGAAAGGAGTTTCCGGGCTCGGGTCCCCGCCCCCCACCCCGGGCAGGAGCGCGGAAGCAAGTGGGCGGCGCGAGGCGGAGCCAGGGCGGCGGGGGGCGTGGCCGCGGCCGCTCGGAGAGGCCCCGAGTTAATGAGGCGTGCGCCGGCGGCCGGGAGCCTCTCGGAGCTGGGCTTCCCCTCGCGGCTCGGGCGCCGGGAGCCGCCTTTTCCGCTGGGTGTCACTGGGGGGTGGGGAAGATGGCCCATTCAAAAGCGCCGCGAGGGGGCCCGGCCAGTGCCCTTCAGTGAGCGCTCGCAGGAGGACGGCACAGGCCCGGCGGCTCGCGGCTGCGGCACCTTGTGGCGGCGCCTCAGGACGCGGCTGCCCCTCTGCCCAGACCCGGCGCCGCCGCCACCGCTCTGCCTCCTGCGGGTCGGCCTCCTCTGCGCGCTCCGGGCGGGCGGCCGTGGGAGCCGCTGGGGCGAGGACGGCGCGCGGCTGTTGCTGCTGCCCCCGGCCCGAGCGGCTGGAAGCGGAGAGGCCGAGCCGGGCGGCGGTCCCCTCTATGCTGGGAGGATGTTGGAGAGCAGCGGCTGCAAGGCGCTGAAGGAGGGCGTGCTGGAGAAGCGCAGCGACGGGTTGCTGCAGCTCTGGAAGAAAAAGTGCTGCATCCTCACCGAGGAGGGGCTGCTGCTCATCCCGCCCAAGCAGCTGCAACACCAGCAGCAGCAGCAGCAGCAGCAGCAGCCTGGGCAGGGACCGGCCGAGCCGTCGCAACCCGGCGGCCCCCCGGTCGCCGGCCTTGAGCCGCCGGTCAAGCTCAAAGAATTGCACTTTTCCAACATGAAGACCGTGGATTGCGTGGAGCGCAAGGGCAAGTATATGTACTTCACTGTGGTGATGGCTGAGGGCAAAGAGATCGACTTTCGCTGCCCACAGGACCAGGGCTGGAACGCCGAGATTACGCTGCAGATGGTGCAGTACAAGAATCGTCAGGCCATCCTGGCGGTCAAGTCTACGCGGCAGAAGCAGCAGCACCTGGTCCAGCAGCAGGCGCAGCAGCAGCTCCCGCAGCCGCAGCCTCAGCCCCAGCCGCAGCCCCAGCCCCAGCAGCCCCAGCCCCATCCCCAACCCCAACCCAAACCTCAGCCCCAGCAGCTCCATCCATATCCGCATCCGCATCCGCACTCTCAGCCGCACTCCCACCCGCATCCGCACCCTCACCCCCACCAACTACCGCACCCGCACCAACAGCCGCACGGCCACCGGCTTCTGCGCAGCACCTCCAACTCTGCCTGAAGGGGGCAGCACCGGGGCCAGGCAAGGTGAGGTCCCGCCGCCTCGGCCGGGGGTTTGGTGGGGGGTGGGAGGAGGAGGAAGTTCGCGCTCAAGTTCGCGCTCGGGAGTGAGAAATCATTCCAAGTCTCTGGGGCGATGGAAAGAAGGGAAGCGACGGGAGGCTGGGAAGCGGGGCCGGGCGGGGAGGCCGCTCAGACCGCCCGGCGCCGCTCGGCTGCGGGGCCGCGCGCGGGATTCCTCCTGGGTGCGCTTTGTCCGCCCAGTGTCTCAGGACTCCGAGCCACCGGCCTCATTTGCTGTTATGTCTGTGCAGGTTTCGAGGACTTGAGGAAGTGGGACGAGCATATTTCTATTGTCTTCGCTTGGATCAAAAACAAGACTCCCCACCCGGCACCAGATCTTGCAGTTTGGACATCACCCGACTCAAAACTCGTGATTCTTAGTTTTCTGCGGAAACGCCTTCTAGTAGAGAAGACTTTATTTATGAACCTTTGAAAGGATCTTCCAGTATGGTGGACCTTGTAGGAGCGATGATGTACTGTAATTTTATTTTAATGTATTTTGATTTATGATTATTTATTAGTTTTTAAAAAATGCTTGTTCTAAGACATTTCTGAATGTAGGTCATTTTCCAAAAAAGGAAACTTTATTTTCGAAAACTTGTTCCCTGGTGAGTCCTAATCTTGGAAAAGAAAAAAAGAGAAAGGGCGGTGGAGGGGAAAACACGAATCCGTTGATGATTCTAGGGCATTTTCAGGAGGTCTGACACTTTCATTGTTACGCCAGGTGGTTGAAATTAAACTCTGATATTACTTTTTTTTTTTTTTTGAGTTTTTTCCTCCTTAGTTGTATAGAGTAGAAGTTTAAAAAAGCTAAAAGTTCAGAATTGTGTAATTATGAAAATCTCATGCTGAAGTTATTGTTATTCTAGAACGAAATCAGTAGTAATGATATCTGATTTCTAAATATTTGAAACATAACCAAACTGACGCCAGAATGATCATATCTTGAATATGTGGTAGGGCTGGGTATACTGTAGGAAAAACCTTGCTTAAATCATATGTATGTGAAGGGTTTAATAAGTAGAGTCCCTTTGATTGATTTATGAGTATGAATGCATTAGATGATTCATTTCAAAAATGTCATGGGGGAAAACAGAATCATTTAACTAGTTTAGAGAGTATTTTTGCCCCTGTGGAGACTAGAGTACCCTTCTCCAAGAGCTTTGCCCACTTAACTTGAACCACATTTTCTGATTCTTTTACTTTATTCTAGAAGCACACAGAAGTATCTCATCATTGAAAGTACAATTTGTAAATATCTCAAAGGAGTAGGAGTCATAACTTTTTGTTTTCAGACTGCAATGATGTTCATCAGAGAAATCAACTGTTTTGCTTTTTATTGCTCTGTGAGAAAAATTGAATAGGAAAGGACTGGATAAATACTGGATCTTCAGTAAGAAAACAACCCCAGTCTTGTTTTGGCAGCCACTTGTTCAGGAGGACTGTAGGGGAAAAAAAGAGGATGTGCTTTTAAAGGTAGAACAAACCCTCTTCTGTGTTAAATCAAAAGGATGGTTAAAATCTAGGAGGGCAGATGCTACTTAAGTTTAAAAAGAGCCATAGATAATACCACATCCTCTTGGGGCTGAAAATCACTTCCTATCTGCATGGCTTCACTAACTGGTCTCTGTTTTCCATTATCTTTTTCACAAAAGTCTCGGTCAGTGTTTTTCCAGCATTTAAATTGGAATGGTCAGTATGAGACCACTGCTAAGTTCTGTAGTCAAGAAATGGAAATAGAATCGCATGCTGGGGATGTCTTTATTCTTTCATTTAGTAGGGAGTTTCAAGGTCAACTTTTACTTGGTCAAGGTTTACTTTTTAGTGCAGTATTTAGATGATGAGATGTTAAGATCATAACTCTTGTCCAAAAAGTTGCAGGGAAAATTAAAACTTGAGCAAATGGCAAGCAGTTAAGTGGACTCTCACTTGCAGTGGCTGTTTAGGTTGCTGACAAGGTTTAAAAACGCGTTTACGTAGATATGAGACAGCTCAGAGAGCCAGATCTAAAGATTTCTTAAGTTTGGTGCAGCTTCCTTAGAATTACTGCTGTATTTTTTAGGGAAGGCGCCATAGTACGTGTTATAGTTTTAATACATGCAGCTCTTAATAGCCCCAACTAAATCACAGCTTTTTTCAAATGGAGGATTTTTAAAAATTCTTATGATATAAAAATAAAAATCTATATAAAATACTTTAAAAATTATGACTCATGTAATTTTCAAAAAGGCATTTGTATGTTGTTAACTTACACAGAGGGCTAGGTAATTTCATTGTTACCTGGGTCCAGGCTCCCTCTTGGCTGCTGATTCGTTTTTTTTTTCTTCTCCTACAGTGGTTGTGGTTCCTAATGGGACCACTGGAATCATGGTTTCTGGTTTTAGTATACCCATTGTTTCTTGGTCTGCTGTGATATTTATGTTGATTTGACCCTTTTTATGGCTTTCTAGTCTGAACCTTTCTTAGCATTTAACTGTGAAACCTCAGAAATTGGAAAGAAGCAGGATTTTTTTTTTATTGTTTTATCACTTTGAAATTAGTATGGTTTAATAATTTTTCCAGAGCAAAAAACAAACATGCTCTATAAGACTCAACTAAACAAAATACAAATGCACGTCGTTTAATGTCTTCGTGGCTCTATTCTACTCGTAAGAAAATGATACATACCACCTAAGGTAGTGGTTCTCAACCTGTGGGTCGTGACTCACAGGAACTGTATTAAAGGGCTGCGGCATAAGAAGATTGAGAACCACTGACCTAAGGTATTTTGAGGCCTGACAAATCAACTTCATGGAAAAAGGTAAAAAATACTTCTTTTAACCCAAGATAAAAAAGGAAAGAGCAGGTCCAATAGAAAAATCACCCCTTGAATAAAGATAAAATGTAAAAAGTTGAAAAATTAACAGGAATTTTCTGTCTGGAAATGGAACTTTTCTCCTTGAACTTGTCTTGGCACCATGCCTCATACACAGCTCAATGACTGTTTGTTGGGACAAATGAATGAAAGGGCGAAATGTATAACTCCCCTGCACCTAGAAGGTAGTTACTGTTGCCTCACCAAGTGCTTTCTTCACTTGGCTCTCCTGTCATTCCCTGAAAACAGCTAACTCAGGGACAGGCTGAGTAAGCATTATGACAAAGTTCCTGAAACATTCTTAGTGGATACTAGATCAGCGTATACTCTATAGGGAGTGCGGAGGCCAGGGAGTAAATATAAGGAGCACTTTTGGAAAGAACATTTCCCTCATTGATCAAGCCAGGATTCTCTAATCATGTAGGAATTAAGTTAAGTTTAGAATTTCACTTCATACAGGTTTTCCAATGGTTGTTTATAAAACCCAAACCATACACATTGCTTAAAGGTGTATCCCACACATGTAAACCCTATCAGGTCTGGCTTAAGTTGAAAAGCCTGTTATTAACTTTTTTTTTTTCTTTACTTAGTATTTCTCTTAAAGAGCCCTGATTTTAAATCTGACAATAAGTTTCCTGCAAGTGTACGAATTGAAGCACATCATTTGTTTTCTGTCCCTAGGGAAAGTGGTGTGGTTTTTTAATTTGGGTCTGGGGGCTAACAATGTTAGAAATCAGTAGCAGCTTAGGAGAGGGGCTAAAATTTGAACCCAGAGGGATCCTTTAGACCAGAGCTTTGTGGGATAGAGACAGGATTGTGAACATTCATTTTTCTTTCTTTTTTTGTGTCAAATGAATTGGTGTTTGCTTTATCAATAAAATATCTTCAGCAGAGTAATTTTCAATTTGAAAAATATCGTTCTTGATATTGAATCCACCAGCGATTCTTAAGAAATACACCTGTTTACCTAAAGCAACCTAAGATGTATTAATTGTGCAAGTATGGTAGATAGATTTTTGAGAACTATTTCCTAAATTCTGGACACAGTTTTGAAGGGTAGCTTTTTGACTGCAATGTTGAAGAGCCAATCCAGATTTACATAAGATTAGGTGACAAAGTGATCGTGACTGTTGGCAGGGCGTTTGCCAAGTGGAATACGGGATCTGACGGGGTTTTCGTAGAAAGGGCGTCATTGTCCAAAGAACAGAACAGAAGGACTCCGTTATTTTATTTTTATTTTTATTTTTATTTGCAGTTTTTGGCGGGGCTAGGTTTGAACCTGCCACTTTCGGTATATGGGGCCGGTGCCTTACTCCTTGAGCCACAGGCACTGCCCCAGAAGGACTCTGTTCTCACAAGCATCTGCATAAAAAGTGGGGAGACCTACTCCCCGCTCCTCTGCAGCTGAAGGCTGGGATAGGCTGGGCGGTGAGGAAGCAGGCTTGAACACTAGGTAGACCTTCCAGACCACTGTATTTGAGAACAAACATGAAACTATCGTCTGTTACGTTCCAAGATCTGCTTCTGCTTAGAGAATATACAAATACCATCTTCTGTAAAGCAAGCACCACCACGCACCAAATGCTTGACGAATCCTCACCTTCGTGAACTTAGTAGTGTGGTCGGATTTTGTGTAAATATGTCTCTTAAATGATTTTGGAGAGATGTGATTTATTTTTTGTATTTTCAAAATGCATTCCATGTCAAATAAACTATCTATTGAGACGACTGACCTATGGAACTTTTGAAGGCCTTATTCGCAGACTTGAACACTGTATGTTCCTATGGAACAAAGATTCTAAAGGGTTTAGCCACTCTGGGAAGAAAAAGAGCATTTTTGTGGTTGGAAATTCATTTTTAAAAAACTAAGCAGGAATTTTGGTTATGGACGTTCACTCAGATCTTTTGGTGAAAGAATTAGTTTCCAGAATGTTAATAAATTTGAGTTGAATTGTCCATAGTTCCTGAGAGGACCAGGAATGGTCCCCAGTGAATTAGCTCAAAGGCAATTCTGTTTTGAGTCCCAGAGAGAGTCTAGTTCCCTTAGGTCTCTTGGGAGGATGCGGTTTTGACCCTGTGAGAATCATCCTTCAAACAGGAATTTATTTACAAAGCTTCCTGTTTTGTGTTGAAATCAAAAGAGGGACTTGATTCTTTAAAGAGAAATAGCATTTTTTTTATTTTTACACTCACCATTAACATCTAAAAGCCTTTAAATCTCAAAAGACTTTAAAATGGGAAATTTGAAGGCAATTTTTTTATCTCCTTTATAGTCTTGCGTTGACAGCTTTATTAGTTTATTTTTTTTTCTTTTAAAGAAATGAAATCTGAGAAGACAGATTAATGCCATTGTGAGGAGACAGGGATACTGTGTGAAATAAAAGTGTGTAGTAGGTGTTGGTAGCACAGAGTTGGTAGGGTCAGGATTTGAGACGTGGGTTCCAGCTCCCAGTTCCACCACTTACCCAGTTGTTTGCATCTTGAATTATTTAAACTCTTGGAAACAAATTTCCTTCCCTGTAAAATGGAGTTAATAGGCTCCAGTGCCCGTAGCTCAGTGGCTAGGACTCTGGCCACATAAACTGGGCTGGTGGGTTCAAACCTGGCCGGGGCCTGCCAAACAATAACAACTACAACAGAAAAATAGCTGGGCGTTGTGGCAGGCACCTGTAGTGCCAGCTACATAGGAAGCTGAGACAAGAGAATTGTTTAAGCCCAAGAGTTGGAGGTTGCTGTGAGCTGTGATGCCATGGCACTCTACCAAGGGCAACATAGTGAAACTCTGTCTAAAAATAAAAATAAAAAATAAAATGGAGTTAATAAAGATAGCTTAAGAATGGGACTTTACCTGACAAATGCAATCAGTGTAACCTGGTTTCTTGTACCCTCAATGAATCCCCAACAATAAAGAAAAAAAAATACCTTAAGAAAAAAAAAAAGATACTTACCTTAGAGGTATTGAAGAGCTTTAATGAGTTTGTACACATAATAATGTTTCAAACAGAACAGTACCTGGAATTGCTATGAAAGGAAGCTGTCTGCATTTTAGGACAGATAAACAGGCTTGAAATCATTATAGCTGTATGAATATATAACACACGATATTTTGAAACCATAAATTGTATTTTCTGAGGTCGTGGTGCTTTTTAAATGGTAAGGACAATATGTTGACCACATCCTTGTATTCAACTTTGAAAAACAGAAAAATGTATTAAAGTATTACCATTTTAATTACCACTTTAAACCATTTTCATCTGCTTATTACTTTCCAGTCTTGGTCCACATGCTTATCTGTTTTCAGTTATTTACAAATTACACAATGAAAACCCTCTTATATGTAACCGCTCTGCCAAGATTGCTGCTTCAGGACAGAGAGGGTGTCCAGTCCCCAGGGGGTGTTGGTGGCTCTCATGCCTCTCTGTCCTTTCCTGGGGGTGTCACCTTGCCCTAGAACACATCCCTAGCTTGCAGGGGATCCTACATCCAATGATGGTTCCATGGGGAGTGGACGAAGGCCAGGCCCTGTTGCCTCAAGTCGGGACACTGGAGCTCGGGCGTGGAGCTGACAGAGGCCTCTCTTAGCAAGAGCGTCTGTGGGAGTTCTGCTCTTCTGCTTAGTCCTGTTTCCCTCCCTTCCTCCCAGGTGAGGTTTCCAAGAACAGTGCCGGGAGTGAGGGGAGACTCCCCCATCTCTGCTGAACTCCCGCAGTCAAATTTCAAAGTGTTAGAGCCTGTGTCTCAGAGAACCCTGTCTATTACCATCAGATAAACACACGCACACAGTCTCACCACCAAGTTTCTGGAGGAAGACTGGTGGTGTTGGGAGGGGAGTATACAGCATAAAGGTTCAGCCTCGTGTTTTAGAGTAGAGGCTCTCAATCTGGGACAATTTTGTGCCCCAGGAGATATTTAGCAATGTTGGAAGACATTTTGGTTTCGTGCCTAGTGAGCAGAGACCAGAGATGCAGCTGACGATCCCACAATGCACAGGAGAGCCCCTCCCCCACAACAAAGAGTTGTACATCTTCAAGTGTCAACCTTGCCAAGGTTGAGGGACCTGGCTTGAGAGTCAGACGGTCTTGTTATTAGCTTACTTGCTTTGGGCAAGTGATTTAATTTATTTTAGCATTAGTTTCCATGTGTAAAATGCAGACAGTGACAGGACTGGTCACAGGATTGGAGCCTTGAATCCCCAATCAGGTAGTTCACATAAAGGACTCTTGATGTTCCTGTCACAAAGTAAGCATTCAATACCTGGTAGCTATCACCTTACAATTATCATTTAAAGTCGTATTTTAATGGCAGCATAATATCTCATTGAGGTGATGTATCATTTCATTCATTTGCCTACTGCTGTCTAGTGATTTTCTGTTTTTATGCTGTTGTCATTACTTCTACAATAAATGTCTTCATGCAAACATCATATTGATAAAAGCATGAACTAATATTCTAGTTCTGACTCTGCTTAGTCTTGTGGCCATCAGGCAGCTCCATTAATCTCTTTGAGCATTAATCTGCTCAGTTGAAGTGGGAATCATCGCCTTGCCCATGAGGAGCTATTATAAACACACTGTGAAGTGCCAGTGAAATCTACATTAATTCAAGTATTATAAACACACTGTGAAGTGCCAGTGAAATCTACATTAATTCAAGTCCCAGAGCCACCAATTAACCAAAAGCATTGTGTCAGGGAAAACATTACAATTACCTGGACACCATTTTAAGAGGAATTAGATATTATGTATTCATACACATATGTGTATTCCAATTCATATAATTTGGTTTTAAGAAATAGGATGTTGGGTGCCGCCTGTGGCTCAAAGGAGTAGGGCACCAGCCCCATATACTGGAGGTGGCAGGTTCAAACCCAGCCGGAGCCAAAACTGCAAAAAAAAAAAAGAAATTAGGATATTATTGTAACAACAACAAAAAAATAGCATCAAGTACTTTCCAGTTTTTTTGTAGAATTTAAGCCCAATTTATATTTTTGTTAAGGCAGTGATGTGAAAGGAATTATATTAACACAATGTGGCAACTATCCAGGAGTTATTAACAGAGAAAAACCTGAATAATTAATACACTGACCGTGTGAATCTATTCAGCAAAATATCCTTACTTACTTTTTTTCCCAAAGACCTGGTGGGAAACCCTCACCAACTATGTTGAAAGACTAAAATAAAATAAATGTCATATTTTGAGTATTCTAGAGACCCAGCCAGAATGAGTCTTGTTATCAAAGATGGTGCCGGTTGAGGCCAGCAGACTTTGGAAATTTAGATGATCTGGGGTGTATAGACAGGTCTTATTGGTTTGAAACTTGTTCAGAATCTGGTATCATCATGATGGAATTGTTAGGGCCTGAGGGCAGACAGGCCTACTTTGTTATCCCTTGACACAGCAGAATTAACTGCTTCTGAGCTGGAGCAGATGTGAGACTGGTTTGCTCCCTGCCAGGCCGTTCACCTGATGCATTTGATGTTTAGTGAACCTCCGGAAACGAAACCTTGGAAAAATAGTTAATGTGGTTATGTTGTATACTCTCCAGCCCTGCCAAAGTCATTTATAATAGCGTGAGCAAACACGCACGACTGTCCTCTAAACCAGACATCCTGTGCTTCCAACGCAACTGATAACTAAGTATTCAACCATTGGCTAGAAAGAAACAGGAAATGACTCTTGGGAGTTTCAAAGTTTTAATTATGTCTCTATTCTCCACTGGCTTTCTCCTGAAACTGATAGTTCATACAGTTCAGTTCTTTCTGGAGCCAAGAGTCCAGTTATTTTGCAAGTGTTTTGAACATTGCTGTCGCAAATTCTAGTAGGCAGTGTGTCTTACCCTGTCATGGCTGACTCATCCTTTCCAAACTGGAGACCAGCTTTGTGACTAACCACAGTCAAGGAGGCCAAACTTGTAACAGTATTTAGGGCTATTCTTTTTTTCTTTTGTTTTTTTAGCTGCTAAAGAAATGTTCATTTCTACAAAGCTTGGTTGCAGTCGGTAAACACTTGCCTTTCATAATCTTTCCAAGTAACCCCAAATACATACTTGTAACCCCCAAAATTACATTTTTGGTATATGTGTATGTACATGAATGTATGTGTATGAAGGTATGTGTGTGTATGTGTATATGTATATATACAGAGGGTGCCAAAAATGTATATACATTCAAAGAAAGGAAAGAACTGCATTAAAATTGTGATACTCAGTGTATACCAATAATGTTCGTTACCTTGTATCTTGTATTTCTTGCATTTGCAAAAGTTAAATGTGACTTGGGTATTACAATTTGAATACAGTTTTGTGGGCTGGGCATGGTGGCTGTAATCCTTGGAGGCCGAGGTGGGTGGATTGTTTGAGCTCAAGAGTTCAGGACCAGCCTAAGCAAGAGCAAGCCCCTGTCTCTACTAAAAATAGAAAAACTAGCCAGGTGTTGCGATGGGAGCCTGTAGTCCCAGCTACTTGGGAGGCTGAGGCAAGAGGATCACCTGAGGCCAGCCGTTTGATGTTGCTATAAGCTGTGATCCCAAGGCATTCTTTGCTGGGGCAACAAAGTGAGACTCTGTCTCAAGTACAAAATACAATTTTGTCCTTGCTTAAAATGTGTCTACTTTTTTGGCACCCTCCGTGTTTGTCCCTAGAAGTATGTGCGTGTGGTCACTCTTCTTGCTAATGGCTTTCATGGCTCCTGAAGGCAGCTGGTCAGTGTTTTGGTGTGAAACCTGCCTCAGCGTTGGCTTCCTCAGAGGTAGGAGCACCCTGCCTTAAGGGGTCATCCTACCTGCTTGCGCACCTGTTTCAAAGCAGTGGTCTGTGATGATGCCAGGTCCCTTAGTACTTTCCTGTAGCCATGTCTCAACACTCCCGCTGGAGGGAATGGCTCCAGTTCAGCGGGAGAACAATTCAGTGACTGATTGTTAGTTTCTGACAGAAAAGGAGACTCTGAAGGTGAGAGTCTCACCTGCATTTGCAGGTGTGAGAAAGAATTTGGTCCTTGCCACAGTGCATTGGCTTGCTATGGAACAATCGCAGTCTCTGCCAGAGGTTCAAATGAATTCCCGATGCCTGTGAATAGAACCGGGAACTACTAGGAGACTGAGTTGCACCACTCTGTCCATAGCTAGTGGACCTTCATTTGTATTTGCTTTATATAAAATGATACTTCTCTTATCTGCATAAGCAGTAAGTTCGAAATCAGTTGATAATGGTATTTTAGGAGTTTAGACAAAATATCATCCATCTTGCCCCATTTACAGAGGAAGAAAATGAAGCTAGGGGATGTCATTTACCTACCCAAGGTCACACAGGCATTTGGTCAAAGACATGACTAGCACCTTGAATCTAGTGCCCTTGAATCTTTTATTATTATTATTATTACTATTATTAAGACAGAGTCTTACTCTGATGCCCCGGGTAAACTGCTGTGGAGTCCTAGCTCACAGCAACCTCAAACTCTGGGCTTGTGTAATCTTGCCTCAGCCTCCCAGAGTGCTAGGATTACAAGCATGAGCCACTGCACCTGACCTCCCTTGATTCTTAATTACTAAGTTTTTTGTTTTTGTTTTGAGAACAGAATCTCACTCTGTTGGTCAGGGTAGAGTGCATCATAGCTGACAGCAACCTCAAACTCCTGGGCTCCAGAGAGCCTCCCGCATCTGTAGCTGGAACCACAGATGCTCGCCACGAATCCCAGCTCATTGTTCTGTTTTTTTGTAGAGATGGAGTCTCACTCTTACTCAGGCTGGTCTGGAACTGGTGGCCTCAAGCAATCCTCCCTCTTTGGCTTCTCAAAGTTTTAGGATTACAGGCAGGTGCCACTGAGCCCAGCTTCCTTTATTATTTTCAAGGTATTACTACTTACTTTGGAAAATTTGGAGGACATTTACATAAATTCAAGGCATTGTTATTCCTGCAAATAACCTCTTGAGGCATTCATATAAAGAGATTCATCACATTTTTCCTCTCCAAAGTATAAATCATTATTTTAATTATATAAAGCCTTCTTAAGAGCTTTACAGAGATTGAAAATAAACCATTTAAAAACTTTACTTTTTTAAAACATGAGTTGTGATTTAGCTTTTTAAAATATCATCCTCATGGATTAACAAAAACCTCAAGGAAGAGGCAAGTTCACACGCACAAAAAACCCAGAAATCTGTTTTGAAATGTGATTGTTAGAACACACCATTAAAAAAAAAAAAAATAGTTATGGGAAATCACTTCTTTTAGAAACTGGGTTAAAAAACCACTTGGAATTTGTGTTATCTTATGACTCCTAAAATATTCATGGAATGTGGGTCTCAAAATTATCTGTGGACTTAAAAACGTGGGCGGGATTTGAACGTTTACGTGGCCACTCCAGTTACTTGAGAAGGCAGCTGATTGGCTCCCAGGGCCTGCAGGTGTCTGGAGAAAAATTCCCTGAGCGGGTTTGGCGGAGGGAGGGGCTGTGGGCGTATGCGAGATGCTAATAGGTGGGGCCTATTGCTGCTACCCCGCTAGAGAATTAGCTGAAAGCAATTCGCACATCCCCGAATTAAACCCACCTGCGCCATCGTTCTAGTACGGAACAGTGTTTCCGTGTGTTCCTTTGACTCAAGAGTTCAACTTGGAGATTTCAGAACTTGTAATACTTCTTAATGCGAGGATGGCAAGGCAGAAGAGAGCGATTCCTGGTCTGCATATGCACCCTGGCATCCCATCACCCGGTGTTTTATTCAAAATTTTGTATGTGCTCCGCGTGACGCCAATATTTCCTCTTCCATGAAGTGACCTTTTATAGGATTTCATTCACGGCACTTGGCTCCCTCCCGGGAGTCACAGCGCTTGTCACAAGGCAGCGGTTCTTGTGCAAGTGATGACTGGGAGGCTTGATAGGGGCCGCGCTGACAGCCTCGCGCTCTGACAGCAGATTGCCAGCATTCTTGACCCGGGCACTCCAAGAGCCTGGGAAAAAATACTTTGATTCTCATGTGGCTTTACAAAACAATATCCAATTGAACCAAATGACTGTGTAAAGTAGGTCCATAGGGCAGCCTTGGGGGGGATTAGCTGGTTCTCCATGCTCTAGTCTGGACACATTTGTGAGTAGGTCAGGGACCCTCTCATTTGTATGCATTTAACTTGAGACGTGTAATCAATATTGCCCCTGTATAATGAAACTTATTGCACAGACTTTAACACATAGAACTGGGATGAAAGACTAGTGTGTTTGTGAACCAAACATATCAAAAGAATCAGGTATGCAATGGAAGGGTGTGAGTCTAAGGGTCAGAGAGAGGGTTCCATCCTCCTGATAGGTAAAGCGAGGTCAGGGGGTCTCCTAGCAGGCTTGGGAAGCAACGAGAGCTTACAAGAAAACGGAGGCAGAAAGGAAGGCATTTGTCTAAAAACTGCTTCAAATTATGCTTTCCCCAG
Source organism: Perodicticus potto (assembly GCA_963574655.1). Classification (NCBI taxonomy): domain Eukaryota; kingdom Metazoa; phylum Chordata; class Mammalia; order Primates; family Lorisidae; genus Perodicticus; species Perodicticus potto. Next base: position 18,620 of record CAUYRH010076093.1, on the reverse strand, counting down.
GTACCGATGAAAGTTTCCCTTTTGTGGGGGAAAAAATCTTTATTCAGATGCAAACTTCCTATGAACCTGTAAGGCTTTGGTTTGTTTCTAATAAGTGATTAAGACAATCATCTTTTTAGAAAAAAAGATTATTTCAGAGGAAAAGGAAGGTCAAAACTCTTCTCAAATCATCAAATTGTATATATTAAATATGAATAATGTTTTTGTACATCAATTCACCTCAATAAAAATATTAAGTTACAATTGTTGAGTTTTCTTCTCTCTTTGGAGTTTTGTTTCTTCCCTAAATGACTTTTTAAGAAAGGAAATAAACACAGAATACAGCAAAACTTCTCTGAGTTTTCTATAGGCTCAAATCTCCTAAGAAATATTTTCTATACTTTGGCTTGAGTTTGAAAAGGTGACATTCATTAGACTATGGCATTTCCTTCTAGGTCGTAAGCCTGCAGTGAGGAAGGGGGATAATTATGCCTCTCCCACAAGACTGCTGTTAGGTATTAATTCAGACAAAACACGTAAAATTCTTAGCCTGCTGCCAAGCTCATAGACAGTACTCAACAAAGGGCAGCTAGAGTAATATGAAGATTGTTAGACACGTGTGCCGGCACAGCCCAGATTGTTTTGGGGTCAAGATAACCAGTATGTTTTGTGTATTCATTTTTCTATATATAAAAAAAGGTGTGTTTATTAAAAACACTTCTTAACAAAACTGGCTTTGAATCTGCATATAAATAAAACAATATAACTATAAAACAAGAGTTAGGAAATACAGAGCCCTGTGCAAAAACTGGAACCATTCCTCCAGGCTTTATTGTCAATGATTGATGCACTTGACCCCTTTCAGCAGATTCTATTAAAACAATAAACTTAGGAAGGTGCTTTATTTTAAAACTACATGCAGGACATGGTGGCAGGCCTACGGGGGACACAAATGGGAGTAAGATATAAGGTTTGCTCTCAAGGTGCTTACATCTGAAACATTAGGAAGATAAGACATAATAATAATAATGGTGGCATTTTACTAATCATAGTCATAGAATATTAGAAATAGCAATAGTAGCAACTAATGTTTATTGGATTCTTACTAAATGCTATGCTTTATAGTTATAACAGGTGTTTTATATAACTTTTAAAAAAACTATAGAGAATTTAAATTATAACTTAAAATTATACTCAATCTTTGATGTGAGTATTTCAATCAGGTAAATCCAAATAAGTTCACTTAGAGAAAAATTTACTTCAAAGAAGTCCAGATCTGGGTGATCCAGGGCAGGCGAGCTGACTTTTGTTATCATGGATATCCAGGTTCCTTCTATCTTTCTCTTCTGCCATTCTTGGGCACAGGATTTCTAGCCTCATGATCTGAGATGGCTGCTGGAGTGCCGGCCATCATCTATGAGTTTGAGACTGGAAGAAAGAAGAATTGAGGAAAGAGCAAAAGGGAACAACTTTCAGATAAGTAATTCTTTGTTAGAAAACTGGGACCCCCAAAGGGTAACTTTACTCATACTTCAGTTGCTATCCAGAGTTCAAGGGAGGAACAGAAATAAATTCTTTCAACTGGCCACATTACTGTCCTGAATAAAATTAGGATTATATTAGCAAATGAGAAGGGGAGAATGAAAGCCAGGGCCGGTGACTCACACCTGTAATCCCAGCACTCTGGGAAGCCAAGGTGGGTAGACTGCCTGAGCTCATGAGTTCAAGACCAACCTGAGCAAAGGTGAGACCTCCATCTCTAAAAATTAGCTGGGCATTGTGGCAGGCACCTGTAGTCCCAGCTACTCAGGAGGCTTGCTTGAGCCCAAGAGTTTGAGGTTGCTGTGAGCTATGACACCACAGCACTCTGCTGAGGGCAAGAAAGTGAGACTCTGTCTCAAAACAAAGAAAAAAAAAAGAAGAAGAAGAAAAGGAAGGGGAGAATGATTACTGCAAACGGAGCTAACAGTCTCTACCATAGTTTACTTAATAGATGAGAAATGGAAGATTAAGGAGTGGAGGAAACTTGCCAGCAAATGCCGGGACAAGTAAGCATTGTCACCCAGGCATGTCACTCTACTGCCTTTATGTTTAACCACTAAGTTCACTGTGCCCATGAAGCAGCAGCAGAACCTAAGTCAGAGCCCTCATGGAGATGGAAACACGCCCAGAGACAGTAACCCGGAGGCTGGCGGGCATTCTCACAATTCCTTCTAGGATCTACTCTCTCCTTTCCAGTATGATACTGTCATAATATTGTCCACTGGACCTTTTCTACATCGGAACAATTTAAGTGGAACAGATCAAAATTTTAAACAGAAACACAGAGTTGCTTTGTGGGCCTTCTCGCCAGACTCATTGACACAGGACAGACTTTGGAAAGATACAAGGGCCTTGGAGGAAGCTGGAGCACTGAACCCAGGGTCTCCATCGGGGGAGCTGAGAACTCTCAGGTCCTCACGCCCAGCACTGTGCACGTCCCACCACAAGATACCAATCAGGTTCGCAGGAGAAGAAGAAATGCACACTTTTCACTCATGCTGGACAAGAGGAACATGTGGTGAGGAGTAGTGGATTCTAGATTTGCCTTTGCCGCTAATAAGCTGTGCGATCCTAAGCCTATGACTTTATCTCTTTGCACCTATAGTTTCTTTGTCTTTAGAGTAAAAATATGTTGTCAATTTTCCTTCCTTCCCTACTTTCTTTTTTGAGACAGAGTCTTGCTCTGTAGTTTGGGCTAGAGTGCTGTGGTGTCATAGCTCACAGCAACCTCAAATTCCTGGGCTCAAGTATCCTTTTGCCTCAGCCTCCTGCCACAAAGCCTGGCTAATTCTTCTATTTTTAGTAGAGATGGGGGGTCTCACTCTTGCTTAGGCTGGTCTCAACTCCTGAGCCTAAGGGATCTGGCTGTGTTGTCTTCCAGGGTGCGAGGATTACAGGTGCGTGCCTCCACACCTGGCTCCATCTAGTGAGTTTAGATCCAACCTCAAAGGCTACTTTCCCTGCTGGGAAGCCGGTCCCCATTCGGGAGATGTTCATCTGGGAAGTTAGAGCACAGCCATTTCATGACCTTTCTATTTCAATCTTTCGGAGCTACACTTAACAGAAACCTCCATCAACTTACAAAACCATCTGGTGTTACTCCACGCTTTTCCCCTTCTTTCCCTTAGGAAAAAGAAGGAAACCACAATGAGACATGCTACTTTGTAGGGCTTTGTTTTGGTTTTTGGTTAGTTTTACAGCCCATAATGCCTCAACCCACCTGTGTGATATGAACCACTGTTCAGTGTGATGGACGTGATGTGATCCCAGCGCCTGGTTACTCGCTGACATTGGAATGTCTTCTAACAGGATCTAAAATTATTTTCTACACCGTGGCATGAAGTGAAAATGGACATTTCTAAATCTACTTGATTTAGGCAAAAATGTAAGCCTCTACAATCTCTATTACCTGACAAGCAGTACTTTATTTCAGACAGAGACGATAACGAGGAAGGCAATAATAAGAGTTACCGTTTTCCAGCCTTTGCTTTCCGACATTCCTTTATCCTGGCCGTGCTTCCAGCTAGAAACTGCTGTCCCCCTTCCGCTGAAAAGGAAGCAGGAGCTGGCGGAAGTTGAGGCAGCTCCTAAGATCAGAGGGCAGTTATGTGGCAGAGCTGTGATTTGATGCAGATCTGGGGGACTCCAGGGGCCCCGCTTTTTCCGAGACAGGATGCTGACTCTGACGCACAGCCCCCTGGGGTCAGCAGCATGAAGGGACCAAGCGGCCGGCCGGCTCAGCTTTCCCGGGGTCAGAGCCTGGCCGGGGAGAGGGCAGAGAGCGCGGTGACCGCAGCGGAGTGTGGAGCCACAGGCCGCCTCAGTCTGCGGTCTCTTCCCGGACCGCCCCACCAGACAGTGTGTGTGCTTTGAAGGCATCATTTTATTTACGGGATGACGGGGCTGTGAACTGGGGGGCTGAAACATATAAAGACGAGTTTGATTTAGTATTTCTTCAAGAAAAACATACATGTGCCTTTTTCTTTTGAGATGAGACAGAGCCTCAAGCTGTCACCCTGGATAGAGTGCTGTGGCATCACAGCTCACAGCAACCTCCAATTCCTGGGCTCAAGCGAGTCTCCTGCCTCTACCTCCCAAGTAGCTGGGACTTCAGGCCCGCCACAACGTGTGCCTTTTTAAGGAGCGGAATGAAGTCACTTCTCCCAAGTGCAACTGACAGGCCCTGCTTCTCGGGGATGAATGGCCAGGGGCTGCCCACTGTGCTCAGGCTGCCCTCAGGGGCCACGGGAATCCTTGTGGATGGGCTGGGTGGAGGACTGCCCAGCCAGGGGGGTGCGGGCAAGCTTGGGGAACACAGCAGGAAGGCGCTACAATCTCCTCAGGGGCACCCGAGAACCAGGCCCCACAGCAGTCGGGCCTCATACAGTTCTTTCCATCTCTTGCTTTTATAAGACTTTCTGTAGTTTGCCAAAGCCCCTTCTGGTCCCCCTTGCTTCTCTCCTGTTTTAAAAATTAGAGTTTGAAGATTTTTCTGTCTTGGTGAGAGCCGCGCTGTCCTGAGGCCTATTTGCCACCCTCCTTCCCTGACAACGTCTAGCCCCAGGATGGGTGCTCCGGCTGTGTGACCTCACTCAGTGACCCTTCACCCCCACTCCCTCAGGGTCCCTTGGGATTTCTGGGTGCAGGCCTAACCCTGGGCTCCGGGCTGTGAAGGGAGGCTGCCCCTCAGGCAGGGAGTGCCGGGACTCATTTGGGTAATGGAAGGGAGACCCTTCTTGCAGCCCTGGATTCTGCAAGATGAAGGCTTAAGAAAGGCTCAAGCCTGCACCTCAGGTGTGAGAGGCAGCCCTTTGTCGTAAGGGATCCTTGTCCCACTGTTTGGGATATTCCAAGGGCACAATGTGTTTAACCTCAACAAAGAGATTAAAGCAACTAGTCCAGAGGGAGCCGAGGAAGCTGTCTCACTCCCACCCGGTTCTCCCCGGGCCTCCCAGAGCAGGTGCCGTCGCAGCCCAGCAGTGACCAGCTTTCCAGGAGCCGAGGTCCCCTCACCCTGGTCTGTCTGCGGTTTCATCTCTGTGAGGCCCTCGCACTGACCCTGGACAGCTGCCTGCAGGGAGGGTGACACCTTCATCTTCGATTCCCCCCCACAGGGCTTCCCCGCCCCCGCCCCTTCTCACGACCAGCTCTCAGGGCACGCCTGACCACCCCCATGAGGTGCTCATAGGACTTCCTAGGAGGAGGCTTCTCTCATGGAACGTCTGAGGCTTGAGAGCACCAGGATTCCAGGAATGGGGCAGCTCCAATTTCCTAGGGAGCACGTACAGCCGGAGCGTGCGACGGCGGGTCACCAGGGAAGGAAAAGACCTGGAGATGGAAAGAGCTCGGAGGACAGTCAGAATCCCCGCTGAGGAGGGAGGCAGGCCTCGTGGGGAGCTCAAAGGGAGCACTGTCGGCAGGAAGGGGCGGGAGCCATCGAGTCCTTGAAAATGTCACAGGTACTGTTAGGAAACTGGCCCGTCGCAGTCCTCCCTCTGCGGAGACGGTCACAGCTTGGCTAACAGGACAGTAGCATTTCACCTGCCAACCCCACCCCCACTCACTGTTGCCGCCTCACCCCGTTTCCCAGAGGGTCTGGGCAGCTGGTTGGGTCCTTGGTCACATGGCTGCCGCTGTGTCCTTTGTCAAGAAGGCTTTTTTGGTTATTGCATCGTCCCCTTAGGAGCCAAAGGCTTCTCTGGCCCAGACCAGATGCCACTGGAGACCCCACCATGCGGCTGTCCCTCCGAGTGGGTCCCCATGTGGGCCCTGCCCTCCGCGGCCTTTCCCTCAGGCCCAGCCTGTCTTCCTTCTCACCTCCCCTCTGCTCCTCCGGGAAATCTGGGAAATCCGGAGGGCCTTTGCCTCCCCGCTTTGTCTGGAGTGTTAATTCCAGTCTCCCAGGGGTCTGGCAATCAAAGCTAAAGTCCCAGCAGGACGCAGTGGCTCCTCACATCTGTAACCCCAGCACTCGAGGAGGCTGAGACGGTGGATTGTCTGAGCTAATGAGTTCAACAACAGCCTGAGCAAGAGCGAGCCCTGTGTCTAAAACTAGCAGGGTGTTGTGGTGGGCACCTGCAGTCCCAGCTATTTGGGAGGCTGAGGCAAGAGAATCACTTGAGCCCAAGAAGTGGCTGTGAGCTACGAAGCCATGGCCCTGTATCCAGGGCAACAAAGTGAGACTCTGCCTAAGAAAAAAAAGAAAAAGACTAAAGTCCCTTTTCTCTTTCTCCTCAGAGGCTCAAGAGTTCCTCCCGTTTCTCAGTTTCCAGCATAAGCACACAGATTAGTACCTGACAGTGATACATAATTTACAAAGTAAGTAGCGAAGTAATTCTTTGTGAGTGACTTGTAGAGACCAGGTCAGACTTGTGTATTTAAAAAAAGAAAGACCAGAGACTGTTTCAATGAAGTCTTAGTAGGCCCGGAGCTATTTTTGAGGTCGAGTGCTGGGAATCCTTTTGAGCAGAGAGGCAGAGTCCCTTTGGGCGCATTGGACCACCCCGAGAGTTACAAAGAGGGTTGCAGAGGCATTCTAAAGAGAGGCTGGGAAAAACCTGACAGGAAGTATTCCCAGAACACTCTATTCCCAAAGTCCCCATTGGTTAATGATTAGGGCACGATTGCAAATAAAGCAGCCCCGCTTCAAAGGTTAGTGATCTAGGGATCCACGTGTCTGAACATCAGCTATTCAGCACACAGGAGGATGCCCTCCTAGCTCTGGGCAACTCACACACCCCTCATGCCAGGCTGTTCTGACTCCAACAAGAAAATGCACATATTCTATTCTCAGGGCTCTGTCTAATTCCCACCCACCCCCACAACTTCTCACCTAAAGGGTTCTCCATTTTTCAGCCAGATTTTCCCAGGATTGGAAAGAACAGACCCCGCTCTGGCCTGAGGGAAGTGAGTTCAGAGCCCAGGATGGCCTGGGATTGGGTGTCCTCTGATGCCCACCGGGCAGGTTTCTGGTGATCGTAGTCCTGAGACAATTTCACTGATTCCCTGGGGAATCCTGCTCGGCACAGTCTGCTGTAAGGCGCGCACGAGCTTTGGCACTGGTCCTGGACCCCAGGGCTGAGCTCTACCTTTCAGAAGACTTGACACCTTGTGGAACCTGTTTCTTCCTCTGTACATGGTAATGATAACTCTTTATCTATGGATCAAGCTTATTTTGAAATTACAAATATATGTAAATGAATATATTTGGTACCTGGCACATAGGAGATAGATATTTCTACTGCCACTTCTAGTAGTTCTGCAAGTATCGTAACCAGCTACTGGAGAGTGAGTGCTCACCGTATGGTGGGTACGGGGTTAGAGACCACACACACATGTCTTGAATGGTCAGCACTTCTATGATAAAACTATTTTTTAAAACTATAATTCTTCCTTTTTTGAGACAGACTCTCAAGCTGTCGCCCTGGGTAGAGTGCCGTGGCATCACAGCTCACAGCAGCTTCAAACTCTTGGGCTTAAGTGATTCTCTTGCCTCAGCCTTCCAAGTAGCTGGGACTACAGATGCCAGCCACAACGCCCGGCTATTTTTTGGTTGTAGTTGTTGTCATTGTTGTTTGGTGGGTCCCGGCTGGATTTGAACCTGCCAGCTCTGGTGTTATGTGGCTGGTGCCTTAGCCGCTTGAACTACAGGCGCCGAGCCACAACTAGAATTCTTTTTTTTTTTTTTTTATTGAGACAGAGCCTCAAGCTGTTACCCTGGATAGAGTGCTGTGGCATCACAGCTCACAGCAACCTCCAATTCCTGGGCTTAAGCGAGGCTCTTGCCTCTGCCTCCCAAGTAGCTGGGACTACAGACACCCGCCACAACACCTGGCCACTTTTTGGTTGCAGCCGTCGTTGTTGTTTGGTGGGCCTGGGCTGGATTCGAACCAGCCAGCTCAGGTGTACGTGGCTGGCGCCTTAGCCCCTTGAACCACAGGCGCTGAGCCACAACTAGAATTCTTAATACAGTGGAATGTTGCCCATATCAATTTAGTTAAGAAGAATCTCAGCTAGGGAAGGGAAGTCTGAATAGAGTGACATTTCTGTTTGCATTTGCTTACCTGAAATCACTCATTATACTTCACAAGCAATCTATTCTTGAGCCAAGACACAGTATCACATTTCAGCAGGTGTTAATCCTGACTGTGTCTAAACTTCTAAATGGATATTAAGAATTGTGATGGTTGGTTCCATAGGTTAGATTAAAAACCTGCTTTAAAGTAAACAGTGAAGTAATTGAAACCTAAGTATAGGTATTGGCTGTTTTAATTATTTTGATATCTGATATAATTGTTCTTCACTCTGCTTGTATGTAGATATAATTTTTTTTTTACTGTACTTTACCAAGTGGAATTTTATCCAAAATTTCTGTGCTCCTAATAAGCAGAAGGGAACACATGCTGTTCTAGACCATATCCATAAAGAGTCAAGAATATATCAGGTGCCAGGAGTTGGGGGAATTGGTAGGTTTGCTGATTCTCACGAAGAAGAATCCAATCCAGTCCAATGGGAAGAAGCAGAGTGATCAACTGAATCAAAGCTTCATCGTGAGGAGGCCCTAACTAGGATGGAGAGAGACGTCCGTGCAGGGCAAACACCAAATCTCCATCCCCGCTTTTCTGTGCCCTGTGAGTCCCCTGGGATAGAAATACTTGTTTGTGTTTTAAAATGGTTCAATCTGGTTAACAGTTTGAGTCCAGCCTGAGAGCAGAGTGAGCAGAATTTGATGTCATGCGTTTCCCTCCGACATCTGGTGAATAGATGAGGGCTGTGAACAGTAGGTGGGGCATGAAGCAAGCACTGACTCTAGACCCCATGGTAATAAGATGCTTTGTGGAGGTTACCTCTTTTTTTTTTTTTTGACGAGACTGGGGCTCACTATGTTGTCCACCTTGGACTTAAACTCCTGAGCTCAAGTGATTCTCTTGCTTCAACTTCTTGAGAAGCTAGAATTATAGGAGCTTGTGCCTGGCGCATGCTGTTATCTTTTATTTCCTATAATAAACTCAGACATTAGTTATTGTTATCTGAACTTGATAGATGAGGAAACAAACGAGGTTGAGCAACTTGCCCAAAATAGCCTGCGGCAAATCAGGAGTCAAACTACGGTCTTTGGACTCCCAGCTGTCCTAAATGTTGATGGGTAGATTAAAGAATCATTACTTGCAGAAAGAACATTTACTTTGCTGTCAGATTTCATGGATTTTAGTCTCAGTTTGCCCTTTATGTGCAATTTAATGCCTCTAGCACTCAGTTTTTCATCAATAATAATAATACCTATTTTAATGAGTGATGGGGAGTATTAAACAAGGAATTGAGTGTAAAGCATTGGCATACGGTAAAGGCTTAATATATATGAGCTGTTACTATTCTATTTTTGTTTACTTGGAACATCGGTCCTTTTACTGTGAAGGACACTGTAATGCTTCTATTAATGACATAGTGGTTTTCACAACATCTTGTTAGAGACTCTGTTAGCAGAGGTGAGGATGAGAGAAGAGGGAACAGGATTTAATTGGGGATGACAGAAAGGTTAGCGGCATGTTCAGTACCGGCTGGAGAGAATTCAGTGCTGAGGAAGCACCACGTGCAAGGCTGACAGCGCTGGGCAGCGGGAGGGTCGGGCGGAGCTGAGGCTCCAGGGGAAGCAGGAAGGGGCCCTGCCCGACTCCTGGGAGGACCGGGAGATGAAGCGGGAGACAGGTGCAGCTCCTTCCTACTCTGCCTGCTTCTGAAAGGATTTACTGATAAGGCTGGCATCTCCTGTGGCCCCCTGTTCCAAACAGTGGTCTCCTGCAGCCATTCCTGAGCCAGTCCTTAGGAAGCCGTGTGTGTGTGTGATGTGTCTGCATGTGTGGTGCCAGTGTGCACTCGTGTACCTGCATGTATGTGAGTGTGTGTGGTGCACATGGCATCTGTGTGGATACATACTTGCACTTGTGTGTGTGAGAGAGTATTTGAGGGGCAGGAAACCACCCGTGGTTGTAGCACATTGTGTCTCTCCTCTTTCATTTATTCATTTCACTCAAGAAACATTTATCGAGGCCCGGTGTGGTGACTCATGCCTGTAATCCCAGCACTCTGGGCGGCCGAGGTAGGGGGATTGCTTGAGCTCAGGAGTTTGAGACCAGTGTGAATAAGAGGGAGACCTGCTTCTACTAAAAACAGAAAATGCCAGGTGTGGTGGGCACTTGTAGTCCCAGCTACTTGGGAGGCTGAGGCAAGAGGATCAATTGAGCCCAAGAGTCTGAGGTTGCTGTGAGCTATGAAGCTGTGACACTCTATGCACGGTGACAGAGTGAGACTCTGTCTCAAAAAACAAACGAAAGACAAAAATCCCTGTGTTGAACATTTCCTACATGCTAGGAATTTCGATAATATCTGTGATGACAGACTTGAGCAGGATGTAGTCTCCCTTCTAAAAGAACTCGCAAATAAATAAGAAAACAAATCCTTGGGACTTGAGGGGTCTGATGGAGGTTTTTCAGATCATTGCTCATTACCTGTCAGGGGACTACATGAAATCATGGATTTTGCCCCCAAATCATATGTGGATAAAAGCCTTGAGATATAAATCCTGGGGAAGTGATGGATTAAACCTCATTCCTGTTTCTGTGTAATCAATCGGTGTGACTGAAATGACTTACTTACATCTGTCCTGACTTAAACATAGTCCGAGGAGCGAGCAGACAGGTGGAGAGAGCCGCTGAGGCCACAGCGAGCTGTGGAGAAGGGGTCACAATGGAAGGTGGGTCTCCCAGCTGCTACTGGTCCTCGAACTTTTATGCTCAACCAGGGGCAGCTATTGGGGCCTGCCTGCCATAGCTTTTAGGGCTGTTGATGTTAAAATAGAAAAAAAAAGTCAATTTACTATAAAGTAGCTTCTTAAGGATTCGTTAACCGACCCATCGCTTTAGGAGGCCCCTACTGTCTCAGTTAGAGCCATTCTCATAGGAGAAAGCGGAAAGAAGCCTTGGGTCCCCTCAGGAAACGTAACACATTGTCACAAAGACCTCCTTTGATTCTTCCAACAACTAACTCTGTGGGATGGATCTGGCCATGCCCATTCTGAAGATGAGAACAGTGAGACGGACGGAGAAGCCCGAAGGGTACCTGAGGATGAACAGCTAGGCGGTCGGAGCCACTGTGCTTGGTGCCGAGGAACTTCCAGAGCCTGTGTCCTGTTCCTCAGCGTCTCAAAGTTGGGAAACAACCTGGACTCCTCTCGGGACCTGAAGAAGCCGTGCGGAAAGACTGTATTTAGACTTTATTGTCGGAGCTAATTACACAGTGAGTTAATCTACCTCTTCATCCTTCATTAGATTTAGTACTACTTTTCAGGAGAGTAAATACCAATCTTGAATTTCACCAGGCTGTGAGAATATGGCCGGCAGGCCTGCATGGCCTGGGTAATGCTTGACGAGTGACCCCCCCAACCTCTCTCCTCCTTTAACAACGTTGTTTTCACCCACCAAAAATCACGTAGCCCATGCATAGATCCTTGTTAGGACCAGCACACAGGTTTTCCTCTTTAAGGTTGATTTCTACCCCATGTGTTAAGATTTATGTAACCTTGCTAAGATACTGCATAAATAAAGCTGTTTCTGCGGTTCGGGGGTTGGCTACAGCCATCAGCTCTGTCAGCCCTCCCGACACCATGCTCTCTGGTCTCCATCTCGTCTCTCATATGTGCCCCTCTTCTTAATTCCCTCCTTTCCACTCAGGTCAACTCTCCCTCTCTTGTACTTGACAGATAATCATAGCACCCACTTGATAGGTTTGGATACTGAAAATTAGTTAATATTCATAAAGTACTTGGAACAGGTCCTGGCACACAGAATTATGTGATTATTATTATTTAAATATGCAAGAGGTACTCAGTAAACCCCAGTTATTTTATTATTTTTTCTTTAATCCTAAGGTAAATTATGTTGAAGCACTGCCTTCACAGTGGGGCTTCCTGGCTAGATTGGTTAGGATTGTTATTTTTAAACTATAGCAACAAAGCCTGAAAGTATCAGCACAATGAAATTTATTTCTTGTTCACATAAAAGTCCAGGATGCTTCCAGCTTGAAGGTGAGGCTCTGCCCCACGAAGTCACAGAGGTTCTGGCACCTATAACACGTAAGTTGAAGGTTCCCCTGGAGGTTCTGTCCACATCAGCTGGAAGAGGAAAAGACTACGGAGGAACATATAAAGATATTCTGATGGGCTAAGTCTCGAAGTGTAACAGATTTTTTCAAGTTAGGTTTTGTTGGCTGATTCTCAAATGGCAGCTCCTAGCTGCAAGGGAGTCTGGGAATGTGGTCTACCTATGCCCAGAAAGAGAAAATTTGGAGGAAAACTGGCAACCTGTGCCTTACCAAGTCAAACACCGACAGTAAGTTTTTCTGCCTTCATGATCACTTTATCTGGTTCTACAACCACTGTTGCCCTTGAATGTCTTGGTTCAGGGCAACACAAATCCTTTGCCCTTAAAGGTCCAGTCTCCTTGCTGCCAAATAGGAGTCCCATGTTCACACACTCATGTTTTTCCTTCCAAACTCTTCATATATTTGCTTCACATTTAAATTCAGCTAATATCATTTTCTTTTTTTAGTGGTTTGAATTTTATTTGTGGAGACAGAGTCTAAGGCTTGAAATGCTTTATGGTAGACAGTATACCATGGGAGACACAGTAAAAAGTGGACAGTGTAGTGGCTGGAATGTTACATCAGGGAAAAGCTGGTGAGATATTGCTGTTTGGAAGGTGGTGGGTTTTTTCCCCAATTTCCATTGAATTCTAATACATACACTATGTCCAACACTTTCATAATCTTCACAACAGCCTCTGAAGGGGAATTTCACTTAATCTTCATGACAGCCTATGAAGGGGAATTAATACACACATTTTATGGGTGAGAAAGCTGAATTCCAAGAGAGTAAGCAATTTATTTACAGTCATACCTTGCCCAATGTGCTCATCTTTCTTCCAATTCCATAGCATTTAAGCCTTGTTAGTACGCAGTCCTCCATGGTTTCAAAGACGGAGACATACAAAAATGTTTGGGCTTCCTCATCCATGGGGGCACCTTGTGCTCCTAGATAACCATAACTGTGCACAGTGAAGTCATGCTATGTAACAGCTGCTTGGCACATTGCAACTTCTGTTTCCGTGGGAATAAAGGTGCACAGGACCTTTCCCTTACATGGATTGTGGGGGACAGACTGTGCTGTGGAACTTAGCTCCCTGACCACCAGGAGCGAGGGCGGACTTCCCACTCAGCTCACCAGCTGCCGTGAGCTGAATAAAGCTTGCTGCACCTGCCCTCTGTGCCTGAGTTTCTCTCCAGTCCTGCCACATTAGAACACTGTCAGTACATCCTCCTCCTCCACAGCAGTAGACTTGAACTTCCGGGTCAAGCATGGAGCCTCTATGTACACAGTCATGTGTCGCTTAAAGACTGGGATGTGTTCTGAGAAATTTGTCATTACGTGGTTTTGTCATTGTGTGAACATGACAGAGTGCGCTCACACTGACATCGATGGTATTGCTGTGCACACACTTGGGCAGTATGGAATAGCCTCTTCCTCCAGTACCGTCCTCCGGCTCTCCCCTCTGTACATGCTACACGCGCACAGCATGTCACTGTGCAGGGAGTTGCGCTCCATGGAAACGTAACACAGGAAAGGTACAGTAAACACAGGGCATCTCACGGGACGTGGAGGCCATTCTGTTGATCTCTTGTTTCTTACACCGCCCGGGGAACACCATACTGAGGATTCGCTGCACCTGAGTTCAACAGAACCCTGATGAATTTACTAATTGTTCTTTATAACTCGGGTGTTAGTCTTTGTTCAGAACAAAAAGAGTTCAGACCCAAAGTTACCCACAGTCTTCTTTCTTTGTCTTCCTCTTGGTGCCTCTTGAGGACCCCCCCCCCAATCCTCTCATTACACGCTACATTAGTTTGCTCTTGAAAAATGAACCTTAAAAGTTCCAGCTGTGGTTTTTCTCCTCTAACTTCCTGCGTTTGACGTGAGGTGTATAGACCGAAATGCCAGCTCCCTGACTGCTGAAAGGCGCTTTGCAGCTTGTCCTTGGTGACCCTTTTAGCGGCTGAGAGATCCCATGTCTTCAGAGCCAGGGGATCAAAAAAGAAAAACAACCAGGCCTGGGATGATAATTACCCCAAGTGGCTGGTCAACAACGAAGAAGTGGCGGTGGTGAGTGGTGAGTTTTATGGCTTTTGTTCTATTTCCCCCTCCTCAAGGGTTTTTATTATGATTACTTAAAGATATTTATAATAAAACAAACAGTTACAAATGTTAGGGAGATTGTATTGCACTGGGACGCTCTGTCTCCCAGCTGCAAGTGTTGCCTCCTACATGTGATTAATTTAGAGGTAATCAGGTTTACATTTGCAGCTGTGCAGCATATGCTTTTCTAAAACAGTCATGGCCATGGGCACCAGAACAATTAGGACTGGAAAAAATGCCAGGAAGCATTTTTTTTTTCTCCTCCTGATGAACTGATAGTGTATCTTTTTAAATTCTTGGTTTTGTGTGGTTTTTAATCATTAAAGAGAGTAAGGCAAATAGTTTTTTGAGCCCCTACTGTCTGTCTAAGCTAGTTGTGTTTTGTGTTATTACATTTAAATATGCCACTTTTTTTTCTTTTTTTTTTAATGGTTTGAATTTTATCTGTGGAGACGGAGTCTAAGGCCTGACATGCTTTGTGGTAGGAGACAGTGTACCGTGTAAGACACAGCAGAAAGCCTACAGCGTAATGGCTGGAATGTTACATCAGGGAAAAGCTGGTTAGATATTGCTGTTTGGAAGGTGGGGTTTCTTTTTTCCAGTTTCCATTAAATTCTAAATCGTTCTTAGATTACTGTGATAGAAAAGCTCTTATTGATTTCTGACTCAACACAAAAGCTGTCTGTACTTTGCTAGATAATTTTTTTTTTTTTTTTTGTAGAGACAGAGTCTCACTTTATCACCCTCGGTGGAGTGCCGTGGCGGCACAGCTCACAGCAACCTCCAACTCCTGGGCTTAGGCGATTCTCCTTCCTCAGCCTCCTGAGTAGCTGGGGCTACAGGCACCAACCACAACGCCCGCTATTTTTCTGTTTTGCAGTTCGGCCAAGGCCGGGTTTGAATCCACCACCTTCGGTATATGGGGCTCGCGCCCTACTCCCTGAGCCACAGGCACCACCCTTTTCTAGACAATCTTATGGAATTTAACTGATTACATATTTCTTTGAAGTCAAGTCGAACTGAGTTTGTGGTGTACAGAGGATAGATAAACCGGGGACAAGGTTCGCATAGAGAAGTCCTGACCCACAGGATGTGCTTCTGGTGTTGACATGTCTCTGATCCCTTAGCCATTCCATGCACCTGTTCATCCTCTTGTGTTAACAATGTCACAACAGTAGGGCGCCGGCCCCATATGCCAGAGGTGGCGGGTTCAAACCCAGCCCCGGCCAAAAACTGCCAAAAAAAAAAAAAAAAGTCACAACAAGCAGTTTGATGAAAATATTTCAAATTGTTTATAAAACCAGCACATTGTACCCCACAATTGCATTCATGCACACAGCTATGACTTAATAAAAAAAAAAACTGTCAAAGAGAAAGACTCTCACAACAAATAAAACTCATCTGAAGATTTGCCTAGCAAAGTTAACCTCATATGAATTTCTGTTTATTCACTAAATGTATTATTTTATTTTCTTGTTTTTATTTTTAAAAAGTATCTTTTTTATAAAATGTGGAAACAGCCTAAATGCCCAGCAACCCAGGAATGGATTAACAAGCTGTGGTATATGTACACTATGGAATACTATTCAGCCATTAAAAAAAATGGAGACTTTCCAGCCTTTGGATTAACCTGGATGGAAGTGGAACACATTATTCTTAGTAAAGCATCTCAAGAATTGAGAAGCATGAATCCCATGTACTCAAGTTTGATATGAGGACAATTAATGACAATTATTGACATGATGGGGGTGAGGGAAGGGGAGAACAGAGAGAGAAAGAATGAGGGAGGGGTGGGGAAAGGAAGAACAGAGAGAGGGAAGGAGCGAGGGGGGGTGGGGTCTTGGGGTCTTGGTGTGTGCCACATCTTTTGGGGGCAAAACTCGATTGTAAGAGGGACTTTACCCAACAAATGCAACTAGTGTAACATGGTTTCTTGTACCCTCAATGAATCCCCGACAATAAAAAAAAAAAAAAGAAATGATGTGGGTGAGGGAGAGAGCCATATGCATATCTGGAGGAAGATCATTCTGAGCTAGTGGGAGCATCATGCACCCAGGTCCTGAGGTCAGAGTGCATTTGGAGTGTTCAAAAATCAACAGGGTGGCCAATGTGGCTGGATGTAACCAAGCAAAGGAGAGAGGATGGGGAAGCTGATTCTGGAAGGATTTAGAACTCCTGAGAGGATCTGGGCTTTTACTCTCACAGAGCTGGAAATATGCTGGGGACTTTATGATTGACATGATTGAACTTGCACTTTAATAGGATCACCATCTGCTGTGTTAAGAATGTTAAGAATAGGATGTATGGGGCAAGAATGGAGGAGCAAAACGAGTCAGAAAGCTGTAGTAATTGGCTCAGTGATAAAAGTCATCTGATTCTCGGAGGCAAAGCTCTGGATTAGTTCATTAGCACTTTCCCTGCCATAATTCTGAAATTAGTTATCAGATCCGAGAGCCCCCAGATCCTTAGTACTCTTTAATGTTGAAACCAAGATCTGGACATGAGGACTGTTTCTTGCTTCTGGGCTTTTTCAGTGGACAAGAAGTAGATCATTGTTACTTTTATTAAAATGTCATGAATTTTTACTGAGATTACCTTTTTCAGTTCCAACCAAAGTATTTTTTCTCACCTTCTCACTTTCTCAGTTTGTATTTTCCTTCTTTGATAGTGAGAAGTTGGGCCCCCGAGTATTAATATGTTTACTCATTGGCTTACTATCACAAAATACATAAAATAGTTTTAGAAATGCTTCACCAATATCACTATCGAGACAAATGTAGCAAGTGAAGTTGAAGATTTCTTTGCAATTTTCATCATCTTTAGACTCAGAGTCTTATTAGTCTAAATAAGCCTAATATTGTCAAAATGTTATTTAGATTAACCTTTTTCCTGATGTGGTTATATATAGTATAATTCATACAGTGCAACATATTTGCTTCTATTTGTATTCAATTTTACTTTGCCCCACTTAATTTTGATTTATTTTTTAAATATATAAAATATTTAAATGGTATTCAAAGTTAAAGCACTACAAGAAGCTATTTTCAGAGAAGTGCTGCTTCCTACTATCCAATTACCTCCCAAATTTCTTTTTGCAAAAAATAACCTAATGCATGTATATCCCTTCCTTCACTTTTTCCTACCTAAGATACAATAAATTATACTGGCACTTTTCATTGTACACTACTTTTTAACTTAGCAGTGTATCCTGGAAATCATTCCACATCCATTCATATTCTCCCCATTCTTCTATAGAGCTGCGGGTACTCCACTGGGTACATTTACTCAATTTCTATGTATGGCCATTTATGTTTTTACTAATCTTTTGTGCAAAAAGTGCAGCAATGAACATCCTATATGCATATTTGTATTATTTTGGAAGAACATCTTCAGAGTAATCCCTAGAAATAGGTTTTCTGGGTTAAATGATAATAAAAATGTAGAGTTTTTAAAAAATTAAGTTTTATTTTGTAATTAGCAAATACAAAAGTACATATTATCTGTTATATACAACATGATGTTTTGAAACATGCATACATTATGGAAGGGTTCAACTGAGCTAATTATCATATGTCTTAACTCACATATGTATTATTATTTTTAATGATGAGAACACTCAAAAGACTATATACTTTTGTAAGGATTTTCAAAATGCAATATATTGCCAATATATTGTACAATAGATCTTTTGAACTAATTCCTACTATCTAACTGAAAGTTTCTATTCTTTGACCAGTATCTCTCTAACCCACCAATCTTCCTAACCCCTGGTCTACTTCTATGAGTGTAACATTCTACTGTCTACTTCTATGAGTGTAACTTTTTAAAATTTTAGTATTTGTCTTTCTGTGCCTGGTTTCATAGTAGTACTGAATACATTGGATTTTCTTTTTTTTCCATTCATGAGATACTTTACTAAGAAGAATATTTTCCAGCTCCTTCCATGCAAACATAAAAGAGGTTAACTTTCCATTTTTTTAAATGCTGTGTAATATTCCATGGTATACATATACCACAATTTATTAATCCATTCATGGGTTGATGGGTACTTGGGCTTCTTCCATGACTTGGCAATTATGAATTGAGCTGTAATGAACAATATGGTGCAAATATGTTTATTGCAAAATGATTTTTGGTCCTTTGGATATACACCTAGAAAAAGAATTGCAGGGTCAAACAGCAGGTCTACATTTAGATCCCTGAGGGTTCTCCAAAATTCCTTCCAAAAGGAACATACTAGCTTGCATTCCCACCAGCAGTGCAGAAGTGTTCCCTTTTCTCCACATCCATGCCAATATCTGTAGTTTTGGGATTTTGTGATGTAGGCTACTTTTACTGGAGTTAGATGGTATCTCAA
>CAUYRH010076091.1:0-17340 GCA_963574655.1 Perodicticus potto | reverse complement strand
TCTCTTGAGCCTAGGAATTGGAGGTTGCTGTGAGCTGTGATGTCACAGCACTCTATCCAAGGTGACAGCATAAGGCTCTGTCTCAAAAAAATAAAAAAAATAAAAAACTTTGCATGTAGTATAGCTTAATAAAGTGTAACTATACAGTGCTGAGGGGTGATTAGGCCCCCTTCCCGGGTTAGACTGCTTGTATTTGAATTACAAAATCTCCACTCACTGAGTATTTGATCTTGAGTGAATTGCTCTGTTTATAAATGAAACTTTAAAAGACAAATAATTATTTGGTGATGTTATAATACGTGCTCAATTCTTATTAGTATTCAGTGAGGTAACACGTATATTTGGCCTGATAACATTGGAAATGCCCAGTAAGTGGTAGTTATTAGTAGACAGGCCTGCTTTTAAATCTTGAACATGTATAAGGGAATCTTCAGGAAATAATTTTATCTTCTGAACCTCGGTATCTTTATTTCTGACTAAGACAAATAACTATTTCAGGAGTACTGTAAAATTTAGAAAAGATAGATGAGTAGCTGATATATAGTACATACACAAATAATTTGGTTTATACATTTTCTTCTTCTTTATTATTATTGTTTAGGTTGTCCTCATTATTATTTTGAATAAAGAAAATAGAAACCATCCACATAACATTGTTGGAAATGAGTTAGTGGGGGAGAGAAAGCTCTGTTTCGAAGTTAAAAATAAAGGAGTAAAACTCAATAGTAGGTGAAAGGGCAGGAGAATGGTATGGTATCTTCTTTTGAACAATGGATAATAAAAAGTTGAGTGGACAGTCCAGTCAATAGAGACAGATATGGGAAGAAAAAGATTCAAAATAGGTTTTGGGGAGACATAGAAAATAGGATTAAGAGAGCTAACATATTAAAATTTGAAGTGGGAATGCTAGTAATTAGGAGGTGATCGAATAACCAAGCACTGAAAAGATCCTGTTGAAGAGAATTTAGGTATATTATAAAATATATATTAGACTACTTGTATTTGGGTGCTGACTTTTCTTTTAATCAAACTATCTTACCCCACTGCCCAACACACAATCAATATTCTGAGGGAACCCAAATAATGTTTTCTAATTAATATCTTTTATTTCATGCTATTGATTTATCCATATTTATTTAACCATTTCTTGTTAGTGAACATTTATGTTATTTTTTCAGTTCCTCATTATTATAAATCATTGGGAATATCTTTGAACATAAATATTTACAATTTATCAAATTATTTCTAGGGGCTACATTTCTAAAATCCAGTACAGGGATTCACAGGTTACAGGTAGATTTTTTTCCCAATAAGTTTTAGTTATAAGAAAAATTGAGAAGACCTTGTGACAGACCACTTAAAATCATGATCTCATTTAAATTGCCTATAGTGATGCAGATATTACAGAGCAAACTGGAATTATAATCCGTCCAGTTTGGCTACAACCCCAGGTCATAGTATATCAAAGGTCTAGAACTCCGGTCTCCATGGAGAGAAGGCAGGTCTCATGAGTGAGTGGTGCACTCTGGGTAGAAGACAGAAGGGCCCTTCCCAAATGTTCCATCTGCTATTCATCTGAAGACAACAGTGATCAAGTAGGAACACAAACCAGTTTAAAAGCAACTGGAAACTAAGTGTTATTCATGCTTTAAATCATTGCGTGTTAAAACTTTGTACACACCAGTTAGGCAAATGTGTCCAGAGTCTATCAGGGTAGGCCCTCAGTAGAAAGTTTTCTCTCATGAGTTGTTGAAGTTATGTTTTAATAAAAGTATTGGATGAAAAAATGGTAAACAAAACTCTTGTTACCGCATCACTACCCTATGATCTACAGTTGCACGGCTATCTACATGTATTTAGGTGTTCCTGAGTAATAATATGGGTATTGTACTTGGTGCATGGTCATAACATAGGGATAGTTCTGCTTCATTTGAATATGAATCATGCACTCTCATTTCTTTCTACTACAAATGAAGTGCTTTTTGGAGCCAGCTGGAGGAAGCACACTTAAATCTCCTTATTTTATTATGAAACCACATTTCTGTTCTCACATACCACAGTCTCGTACTACGTAGCTTTAGTAACATATAAAAAGATAAGCATAGACCTAACTTTTAAAAAGCCTATATTCAATAAAGAATATATATTGAAAATGTGTCTCACACCTGTAATCCTAGCACTCTGGGCAGCAGAGGCAGGTGGATTTCTTGAGCTCGGCAGTTTGAGACCAGCCTGATATACTAGACCCTGTCTCGACCCTGTCTCTACTAAATATAGAAAAAGGAGCCCAGCATTGTGGCCGGATGCTTATAGTTTTAGCTACTAGGGAGGCTGAGGCAAGAGGATTGCTTGAGCCCAGGAGTTTGAAGTTGCTGTGAGCTATGATGTCATTGCACTCTATCCAGGGTGACAAAGTGAGACTCTGTCTCAAACAAAACAAACCAACAAAAAAAAAATGAAAGAGAGAGAGAAAAGGAAAGGAAAGGGAAGGGAGTGGAGGGGAGGGAAAGGCCGGGAAAGGAAGGAAAGGAAGAGAAAGGGAAGGAAAAGGGAAGGGGAAGGGAAGGGGAGGGAAAGAAAGGATCCAGTGTAATAGGGCTCAAACTTGGCTGCGCACTGGAAATACTCGGGGAACTATAAAATAGACAAAAACTTGGTTCCTACCCTCCAAATTGGTATTTAATCAGCTTGGGTGTGGGTTGGGCATTACAGTTGTTAAAAACTCCCAGGTGATTCTCGCCTGCAGTCATGACTCAGAACCACTTGTCTAAGTATATTTCACACTGTAGTATTTAAGGTATAATAATAATTCATTAAATAGTGCCTACTTATCATAATTTGTAGTTATTATGAACAACAGTATTTTGATCTTTCCATCTAATCAAGATGCCATGTTATTCTTTTTCCTCTAACCTTGAGAAGTGGCACAGAGCATACTGTGAAGCCGTCGCTCTTAAAATCAGAGAGCTGCCTAATCAGTCTGCAGAGGGGAAGTTCTAATTCTTTCATCACACTCATTTTCTAGATTATAGTCTTTTTGAAAGAAGCAATTGTTTCTTTGTGTCCCCAACATTATGCATCACACTGCATATACATTATATGTTTTAAAAACTGTCTGCTGAATAAATGACTGGGTTTGCTTTTAGACAAAAAAAGTAAACTGGAATAAGACCAACACAGCCTGTGAATGTGGCCTTCTTTCCCAGCAAGCTACTGAGAACGAGAGGAACAGTAGCAAGAACGCCAGCAACACAAGCATCTATTTATTGGGTTACCCGATATTCATGCACACCCCTTCACAGCAGAAGATAAAGAAAAGTGGAGGGCAAGGGGTAGAATAACTCTGGATTAAAAAGAAACCCTGATTATTTTTAGACATCTCTGAAGAAGCAAAATTTGAGACTAATCCTTAAATTGTACACTTGAACCCTCATAATAGGCTTAGGGCTTACCAGTACTTCATTGACATGTGCAAAGTGAATGTAGCTTTAAAATCTTTGTAAGTCTTCTTCCTTTTAGACCTTGCTCCCTAAAGTGAGAATACTGGATTAAAACTCTGTCTTATTTAGCAAACAAAGCCTTTTTTTTTTTTAAACGTAACTCAGCCCATTAGTATTAAAGGTTCATTTTGTTATTCCTGCCCCTCCCGTGTTCGTCTGCAGTCCCTTCTGAGTGTGGAGGCAGTTTTTTTGTACCTCATGCACAGCATGGCAGAGGGTTTTCAAGAGCGCCCCCTGCATGTGGAATATTCGAGATCTTCTCTGTGGTCTTCTGTAAGTAGCTGGTCTAGTCTGCTCCTGGGTTGCCTCTTGCAGCGATGTTAATTAATGGTCTCATTTTGGCACAGGGTGGGTCTTCTGTTGGCTGTGGTCCCACTCATTTATTTTCAAATGCAAAGTCTTCACTCACAGCTTTGGACCCCAGGGCTCTGCCTATTGACTGTCTTTGTCCGCAGCACTTTTGGACCCACATCCTCCCCAGATGTACTGGGTTCTTGGAGAGACTTTCTGGCATCTCAAGGTATTGCTCTAAGATCCAGTTGGGTGGGTAACTAGGACTTTAGCAGCTCAGATCTTCACTGTGTTTCTCCTTTTCTCCTCACGATCTACAAAGGTTGGGGGGAAGGCCTTTTTAATCTTGGTGTTTCCCTACCTAACTGAACTGGGCAATATAGGTGCAGGTCTAGATATCCTAAGCCAAAGGGCCTTCAGAAGTTCTTCCCCTTTCACCCCATCGCAATCCAGCTTCCAAGACTATTTATTTTCAAGGAACTTAAAACTTACCTACAATCTTTAACTTCTGGGAAAGACCCACCTTCTCATTCCTTGAGGTCACAAAGCCAACCGATTCCTGGAATGGCCAACTTGGTAGTAAATATCATCCTCTGGAATTATGGTGCAAATTGATTTGCATATCTATTAGTTGTTTCTCTCCCTCTAAAACTGTAATATAATTGAGGATGTGAATTGTATTGGTCTTATTAAACATTTAATCTCAAACACTTCAGGCAATGTTTTTTGCACAGATAGAATTATTAACTGAGTATACATACATATGTACACATGCAAGAATGGATGGGTAGAACTGTGTGTACGTGGATGACTTCACTGATTAACCTTAAAGTTTTAGAATGAGAAGAAAGTAAGAAAACATTTTATGAAAAAGTAAAATGGTGCAAGTGGCATAGATCAAAAATATTATATCTTCATATATTTATTTGCTAATATAATATAAACTAAAGATTTGGTAAATAGAGTTTGGAGCATAAGTTGCATATATATTTGTACTGGGTATTTGTAAACATATATACTTATATAATGATGTGATTAAGGGGATCTAAACAAATTATAATTATATTAGGGTGAGACTTTTGAATGTATATTTGCCATTACATTTATAATTATTTTACGTATTTCCTGCCATTATATTTTATTTTGTAACAGAAAAAAGCAATAGAATTGGTCCTTAAACAATGCTGATGTTATAAGTATAGACCCTTGCACAGTCAAAAATCCAAGTACAATTTTGGCTCTCAAAAAACTTTTACTTTCTTATGAAAGATAGAACACAACTATAGCCCAAGACAAAGGAGAGAAATGGAGTGGGAAGAAGGGGAGGGGGCAGGTTTGATAGAGGGAGGGTAAAAGGCAGGACCACACCTATGGAACATCTTGCAAGGGTACAAGTCAAATATGTCAAGGGTAGAACATAAAAATCTTAACATAATAATCAAGAAAATGAGGCAAAGCCTATGTTGATTGGTTTGATGTAAGCACATCAAATTGTATTAAAAAATCAACACATTGTACACCACATATGCATAAATGTATTCATGATCTATATGTATATGACTTAATAATAAAAATAAAAAACTTAAGTACTAATAGCCTGCTGTTGACCAGAGGCCTTGCCAATAACATATTTAACACATACGTATGTAATAGGTGTTAGAGTCTGTAGTCTGATAATAACGTATGCCAGAGAAAAGAAAATCTTATTAAGAAAATCATCAGGAAGAGAAAATATATTTAGTATTCATTAAGTAGAAGTGGATTTTCACAAAGGTCTTTAGTCTCATCATCTTAACAGTGAGTAGGCAGAGGAGGAAGGGAATGCCTGGTCTTGCTAGATCAGAGGTGGCAGAGGTGTACGAAAGTCCAGGTATACGTGACCCCCGTGCAGTTCAAATCCATGTTGTTCAATGGTCAACAGTACTTATATATATAAAACATGTGTGCGTATGTGAATACATGTGCATGCATATACATTTCTTTTAGAAATTATATGAAGTTTTATCAAGAAAGAGAGATCCTTCTAAATGAATTTCTTTGGAAGCTAAAATGTTAATTACAGATAATAACAGAATAGTTTTTAAAATGTGATCTAATCCTCTGCTATTATTTGTCATAGCATAAACTCTGTGGATATTTCTGGGGGGGAGGAGGCTGAATGTTTAGAAAAAATAAATTATGTTAAACTGGGCGAGTTTATATTTTCCCTGTTTAAGATTTCTATTTTTCTATTTCTTGAGACATGAGCTAACTAGTTTTATATAGTTTTCTTGTTAGTTGAGTCACAGCACTGTGCTGTAGTTTAAGACACTGAATTTTTGGAGGTTTTCTTGGCTAATAAAAGGAGAAAAATCAGGATTATTCTAGAAATATATAAGCTACATGCCAAATTTCATTCTGAAGTGAATTTTTTGTGAGCATATTATATATAATCCATTAGAGGAAGAGACTTCTAATGGGGATACTGACAGACTGCTTCAACAACTATAAGGAGGCTTCCTTAGCTGACTCATTAATATCTAACGAAGTCGGCCCATGTCTTTTTACAAATCAAATTCCTCCACTCCAGTGGAGACAGGTCAAAATACTGAAGCAGCCTTGTGCTGTGCAGTAGAAGCAAAATAGATGATGCTGACATCTCCATTGGTTTAATGAGAGTGTGGCAGCAGAGTGCTGCTGGATGAAGTGCTTTGTCAAAGTGGACTGAGGTCTATTTTTAGGCAGTGTGGATTGCCTTTGTATTCGTTCTACCTAATCGCAGGGGGAATGCAGCAAGTTCCTGGGTACTGAAATAGAAAAGGCAGGAACGAAAGCACCTCAAATTTAATCTCACCTAAGTCCACCTGAGTGTCATCAATTCTTCGTGTTACCCTAAATATTTTTTTTAACTATTCAAAGACTGCCATTATTCTTTATTTAATCTAACAGCAATCTATTAAAATAGCCTGTTTTGTGATGTGTTCCCCCCAACCCCCCGCCGGCCCCAGAGTTTCAAGTGGCTGGTGGGGAATGCAAGTTCATTGGAGAATGTTTATGCATCTTTTCTGATAGAGTTGGGCATGTTGTCTTCAGATTTTAAAATCATTAAAAATTTTACCGCATTTTTCTCACATACTAATTTGTAATTAAAGGTAGGAACAATTTAGAATGTGCACAATCCATATTGCTAGGCTAATCTTTCTTTTCCTGGTAGATATGTTCATTTTTGAATTTATAGATATATGTGCCATTTTAATAAGCTTTTATTTCTAGCTCTTTCATTATGTTTAAGTGAGAAAACTAGATTCCAGATTAAGACACTCGTAAGCTTAAAAAGACATATAGTCAACTGCTGGGGTTCCAATTAAGTTTACCATTTACTAAAGATGTGATCCTTTGCAAGTGATTTGACCTTAGTCTTCTTTTACTGATTGGTAAAGAGGCAACAATAATAAATGAAAAGCAATGTCCATTTCACCATGGATACTCAATAAATGTTAACTTTATAAATTAAAAATAAATTTTATTACACCCTTAAGGATGGTATAATCAACTAACTTATAGTATAAATTTAATGAAGTAATTCTCAAAGTTTAGTTTCCTGTTTCCAATACACTAACAGTAATTTATTGTTTTTACTATTTCAA
Source organism: Perodicticus potto (assembly GCA_963574655.1). NCBI lineage: Eukaryota > Metazoa > Chordata > Mammalia > Primates > Lorisidae > Perodicticus > Perodicticus potto. The sequence goes on along the minus strand of CAUYRH010076091.1, from coordinate 9,923 downwards.
TGAACAAAATAATGTGTCACACAAAATAGGACATAATTTTGTAACAGTAATGATTTTACACAAACATATAAGTCAATATTTTGAGCAAGAATCAAATGTCACATTCCAAGTATATTCTACTGTGAAATTTCAACTGAATAACTATATTTACAATGTGTTCTTTTGGGGGGACAGGGCAAAGTCTAACTCTATCACTCTAGGTAGAGTGCTGAGGCATCATAGCTCACAGCAACCTCATGTTCTTGGGCTCCAACAATCCTCTTGCCTTAGTCTCCTGAATACCTGGGACTATAGGTGCTCACCACAACACCTAACTATGTTTTTAGAGACAGGGTCTTGCTCTTGCTCAGGCTGGTCTTGAACTCCTGAGTTCAAACAATCTACCTGCCTCGGCCTCCCTGAATAATAGGATTACAGGTGTGAGGCCGCTTGCTTAATCTAGAATTGAGTTTTAAAACTTCCATGTAATGATTGGCAATGATAGCTCATACAAATGGCACATTTATCCATAGATGCAAAAATTAACATGTGTAATATTAACAGAAAATTTAATACAGCGATGTTAGTTACACATACTTTAAATTGTAGTTTTTGTTGTAAATAAAAAGTGATCTGTCTTCTCTAATGTCTCTTAACTGAGGATAGACTAGAAAATAGTGAAGTGATTGAATCGGATATTAATTCCAACATTAAAAGCCCCCAAACTTAGTGACTTAAAACAATATTATCCTTGTGGATTTTGTGGGCCAAGATTCAGGCAAAGCTTACAGGGGTCTGGTTCAAAATCTCTCATGAGTTTGCAGTCAGATGTCACCTGAGTACTTTGGGGAAGGTTTAGGGTTCTGTTCCAAGGTGTCTCCTTCACATGGTTGGGAAGTTAACGGTGGGCCTGGAGAGGAGGCCTCAGTTCATTCCCTCCCCGTGGGTCTCTCTGTCCTCACACAGCGTACCCCTCAAGCCAGGCCTGTTGGCTTCCCCTGCAGCAAGTGATCCAGAAAAGATCCAGATGGATATAGATGAATATTTTCCTGTTTTCCAAAGTCACACAATAACACTTTTGCCGTATTCTATTGATCAAAATTAAAGAGTCTAAGTCCAGCCTACATTTCTTGAGGAATTAATTAGTTTTCCCTTGATGGAAAACAAATGTTAAAGATTTTCTAGACATAGTTTATAATGGCCATGCTGATCTTATTGGGTGAGATATTGCAAAGAGTTTCCTTTTGTTTGTTAAAAATATAATTTCTGGACATTCTGGAGAACATTGTCCATGGTCTGCCTTACTTATACACAGAGGCCATAGAATTTTTCTAAAAAGTCTTAATGTTTTACCCTTAGAATGCAACAATGTAACACATTTAGGTATTTAGGTATTATCACAAAACATTAAATGAGTAAAGAAATGAATATACATGATATAGTATCATCCTTCCTTTACATGTTCATTGGATATATGGAAGTGCATAATTAAACATCTTTTGCCAAAAACAAAAAAAGTCACAAGCTCTGAGTTTGGGGATTATATAAATACTCATCCTTCTATATCATTTATTTTTAAACTAAAGATTAGTGTAGGCTTTATCAGATTCACTTCTGAAATCTAAGCATTTTCTGTATAAAAATGATAGAAATAAGCCATAGAGTAGCTAACTTTGTTACCATGTATTAGTATGAATATATTATTATACGTCTTTTGTGCTTTACATATCATTCACTTTTATTACGGCAGGTTTATGAAATTTACCTTTCATACTCTATGTTTTCCTGATTATTTTGTAATACACATTGTGCATTCGTTCATGTTCTGATACATGGAAATTCCAAGCGATCTTTGTTATTTATGTACTTACACGTAGTGTACAGTATACACGTTCATATTTTATTCTTGTGTCATAGTCGTTGATGTTTCTGCTTTTCTTTTGTGAAACCAAATGCAAGCTAAGGACATCCTGATTTGCAGAGTTAAACGTGGAAACAACTCTAATTTTTCAGCTGTGGAAATCTAGTTCATGTTTGATCCGTTTTCTGCAATTTCCCAGCAACTTTCTTTCTTCCTATTTCCTTAATCTGTTCTACATCTGTGAGTGCCGTTTCAAGTCTCTTTGTCAGGTGGATTATACCTCAACCCCTTTGGTGATTCCCTCTCCTAAAAATCTTCCTGTATGTGTATGCTCTAGTTTATCAAATTTGCCAACTCTGGTATACATTCTCAGCAAAGGCCCTCACTGGCTGTGTGCTCAAAGCTTCAAATTCCTTGCCAGGTTAGGCCTCTCTGTGTCTCCAGGGGTTGCATGAGGGTTGCAACAGCAGCTGGTTTCCTCTAGAAAAAGTAGTGAAAGAGAGTGAGGGAGGGAGGGAATGCCAAAGACAGAAGCCACAGTGTCAGAAGTGATATATCTCCCTTGTGCTGTACCCTGCTGGTCATAGACGTCCAACTGGGAGGGGATTACCTAAGGGCATAAACACCAGAAGGAGGTGCTCATTGGAACTGTTTTAGAGATTGGCTGCCAAGTCTGGCTGCTGTTACCCAGTATATCACTTACATGTGAGATTACACTCACCTCTTCCCAGGGTTACAAGAAGCAGATACATAACCTACCAGAAATCTCCTATAGCTATGGGTCCACCTACCCTGTCCCTTACTCATGTGTGAGCTCCTCCCTAATTTCTCTCCGAATCATCCAACAAATTTCTCCACATGCCTGAGCCCAACAGAGCCATCCATACTGCAGACATGTGAAGTTCTTAACGTCTATTTCAAGTATATTTACTGAAATTTTTCTCAACACAAGTAGCTATTTTCTTAAGTGGTATTTTACATCCAGCTATTAAAATAATTTGTGCCCATTTCGATACATTTGGCTCTTTTCATTGTTATGTTTAACACAGTGCCCATCGTTTAGCAAGTGTTTGCTAAATTAAAGTGAATAGTAATTTCCAAGAAAGTGTATCTTAAGTAACATATACCTCTTTACTTTTTTATTACATCCTGTTTGAGAATCAAATTGAGTCAGCATATATTTTGCTAAGATACTAGGAAAAACTTTAACAACAGTGTTAACCAAGAATACATTAGAATGAGGTTGAATGTAAATAGCATTTGGTCCCAGAAATCTTATAATTTCTGAAGTCTTTTGTAATTTCCATTATTCTAGATACAATTTCTCATATTATTGTCTACTTTTATGACTGTGGTTATCATAAATGGCTAAGGGAATAGTTGAATCAAGGCCAACCTGGCCTACAACACAATCTTTTTTCACTATGTCTTACTTTTAAATATGACGTGTATTGTTTCACCACATTTTTAATTTTCAGTTTATAATTACCTAGATTTTGTTGTTATAAGAACTATGAAAAACCCCCTAATAAATAAGAATTACAAGGTCAATGATCAGATATTCTTTACTGCATCCTAAAGCTAGCCTTACCAAAAATGTTACATAAAACATCTTTCATACCTTCTTAATATTATTGTATCCTTCCCCACCATTTCCTGTTTGACTTCTTCCCACATATAAACATTTCTGTTGAGTGAAATATTGGAATCAATTATTCAAGATACTGAGTTATGGAGAAAGTACCCAATAAATTACACCCTTCTATATACAGAGTAATAAAAGAATGGGACTTGTTCAATATATTATGGCACCCTGTGTATTTAAGAGTCAGTTTTTTGAATCTGAGGACAGGGAAGCTTTTCTAGGGTCTTTGACACATGACATCTTTTAAAGAGTGACAGTAATGGCAAATATTTATTGAGCACTTAACAAGACAGCTTTTGTGTTAAATACTTAAATGATCTATTTTATTTTGTTTTAGTGGTTCTTTGAAGTAAGGACTGCTAGCTAGTGTTCCATTCTTAGCAGAAGGAACCTGATGCCTAAGAAAGCCAAGCTATTTTTGTTGCAGTTGTTTAGCTGGCCCAGGCTCCTCAGGGTTGGATGCAGACCCAAGAGCAGTTAGCTTTCTCTTAGAGCTTTGGCTTTAAATACTATTGTATAGTAACACCAGATAACCAATATTGAAACAAAAATTGTGGCTCAGCACTCCTAGCACAGTGGTTAGGGTGTCGACCACATACACCAAAGCTGGTGGGTTCGAGCCCGGCTGGGGTCAGTTAAAAAACTGCAACAAAAATAGCCAGGCATTATGGCAGGCACCTGTACTCCCAGCTACTTGGGAGGCTGAGGCAAGAGAATCCCTTAAACCCAAGAGTTTGAGGTTTGCAATGAGCTGTGACGCCATGGCACTCTACTGAGGGTAACATAGTAAGACTCTGTTTCAAAAAAAAAGAAAAGAAAAGAAATTTGTTTTTTCTTAGAGATTTGCTCTATTCTACACTCCCCTTTCCTCCCAGGAAGCATGGCCAGTCTGCTGTGAGCTCCTCCAGCCTCCGCAAAATCCAGTTCTTGTCCTTGTTTTGTGCTGCTTGACATTACCGTCACCTCAGGCTTCTTTCATCTCACATTTCATAGTAGCTCATAGAGCTTTAAAGAATCTATCCTTTTCTTTCTTTTCTGAACGTTCTGGGCTCCAAGTCTCCTGTATTCTAAGGAGTGCTGAGCTACTCTGTACAATTCTTCATAAAGGCAGGTCTGTGAGTCTTGTTTCCTGGGTCACTTCAATTTCCATGTTTAGCTCCTCTGCCTAACATGAAGTGTGATTTGGCTCTGAGGAAAATCATGTCTGCCAGTGCCAGTTTATTTATTTATTTTTTCAGTTTTGTTTTCAGTACAATACATTTTCTTGTGCAGATGTATTATTACTTGTACTATTCCTGTCATTCAGTAAAGACCAACTAGATGAGTTTTTATTTATAATCATTGAATATTTTCTCCTACTTTGAATTTTGCAACTATATATACAGAAGGCAGATCTTTGCAGTAAAATGCAATTCAGTCCTGCAAATATTTAAGTGATAGCTGTGTTACATTCTGTCTTTGGTAATGTCGGGTACATTGCTATTTGACCTCATAGTTAAATAGAAAAAAATATATTTCTGATAAACTATAGATATGCTATCAATATTATGTGAAGAAAATGTGAAAATAACACAGGCTAATTGGGAAAGAGTGTTGATGAAGTGGGCTTTGGGTTGAGAACAGGCATGGCTTTTGACAGCAGACATGGAAATGGAGGTATGTTACTGCATACAGATTAAAGATCTTTGTTAACAATCATAGATACTGGGGCACAAAACTCAAATGTCTGTCTAGATGTTGAATAACCTGGCTCAATCAGAAGGTAAGTTTCATGGCCCAGTAGAGGAGAAAGACCTGTAGAGGTGGATTTAGCCAGATGGGTAAAGCTATTAAAGCTAGTCTAAGAGGTTAAATTTATACCATAGTAATGGGGAGCCCCTGAGAGAGTTTGAAATCTATATACGTCCTCATCAGAGGATACAAGTGACTCTAGTGTAACAGTCATACTGTGAAAGAAGAGAAGAAAATTTTCTCACACTTTATGGAAAATTATTAGTTGGTTTAGTTACTTTACTTACCAAATAAATATTTGCTTTAATACATCTTTTGTAATTATAATGTTTCCAGCCAAAGATAAATAATTATTGATTATTATTTATTAGTAGTACAAAAATCCAGCCATTTAAGCCAACTTAAAGTAGGATGTAGAGGCTGAAGGGAGCAGGTGGTATGACACATGGAAAGTGGTTTACTTTGCTTCTTCTGATAGGACAGTAATTATGATTTACTAGCTCATGTGCTGACCGAAAAACTGTTGTAAATGTGTGTTTGTAACAAATTTGGAAACAGAGCTACTGACTTGGTTTACTTGGCAGCTGCTTTCTTGAGAATGAGTGAGTTGGTAGACCATGGAAGAGGAAGCAAGAAAAGAAAAAGAAAAGAGATAAGTCAGATAAAAGAAGAAAACAGAACTGTTAAGGTAAAAGGAAAAAGCTCTGTAAAATAATTTAAAGATGTTTGTTCTAAGCCAAGATGAGTGATCATCCCGGGAGGTACATATATCAAAAAACCTTGAATAAGTGGTCCTGAGGAGGTTGGATTACAGTTTAATTTTATACATTTCAGAGAGACAGGAATTACAGATAAAACTAGAAATCAATGCATGGTATATTGGTTTGGCCTGAAAAGCCTAGACATCCAGAAGTAGGGGCTTATATGTTGTAGGTGTATTTAGAGATTCTATAATTGACAACTAGTTGAGAGTTAAGCTTTGTCTAAAAATTTGGAGTCAGTAGCAATGAATACTGAAGTTAACAGAAGGAAATATGCTAGTCAGAGAACAAGCCAACTCAACATGATCTGTTGAGCAAACTGGTGGCCTGTAGGTGTGTCTTAACATTTCCCTGCATGGCCATAGATTCTATTTACAATTTACAATCTTATTGCCACAAAATTTTGTTTTGTCAGTCTTATGATCTCTATTTTAATATTAATCCTGGTCAATCATTATGTCTGATCTCCAGCAGGGTAGGGATATAATGAGGCATGTCCAACCTTCCTTTCTTTCATGGCTAAGAACTCAATTTTACAGTTTCTAGGTCCTGTTGGCCAAGTTCATTGGAGGGCTTAGTATTTTCTTTTTAGTTTACATAACAAAATCCTAATTAGAAAGTAACTTGAGATGTAGAGAGTAGTCAGTCTTCACAATTGCTTTTCAGATGTCTAGAAGAAATAGAAGTGAAAACAGAATATCAAATTTTGAAATAACGAGGTCACTAGAAATCTTAAGAAGGGGCTCGGAGCCTGTGACTCAGCCGGCTAAGGCACCAGCCACGTACACTTGAGCTGGCAGGTTCGAATCCAGCCCGGGCCGCCAAACAACAATGACGGCTGCAACCAAAAAATGGCCGGGCATTGTGGCGGGCGCCTGTAGTCCCAGCTACTTGGGAGGTGGAGGCAAGAGACTCGCTTGAGCTCAGGAATTGGAGGTTGCTGTGAGCTGTGATGCCACAGCACTCCATCCAGAGTGACAGCTTGAGGCTGTGTCTCAAAAAAAAAAAAAAAAAAAAGAAAAGAAAAGAAAAAAAGAAATCTTAAGAAGGGAACTAAACAAATTTTAATGATTAAAGAAAGAGTTCTGAAATACTCTTAAAAATCCGTGTATGTGCTTAGTATGCACAGGTTTTGTGAAGCTTATCAACTAAAATTAGGTCCTTTTGTGCAAGTAAAAAAAAAAAAATCCATAAACAAACATGATAACTATCACCAAAATAGTAGCCTTTTAAATTCACACATGAAGCGGAAAGATTCAATCATTCCTTTCTCAATTTATATCAGGAGTTGAAATACATTGTTTATTAAGGTGCAAAGTGCCATCTCTGTCCTTATTGATGCTAGCTATTCTTTCATCCTCCTATAACGTACATATGTGTTTTCCCAAATCTGTCTACATTCTTAACTGCTACAGGTATCTTACCTTTATGGTGGTGGCCAACAATGACACTCCAATTTAGCTGTATGTTTAAATATATATTAAAATAAGAACCTGCTTTCTTTTCAAATAATCAAAAGAGAACAATTTTCTAGGTGAATTATTAAGTAGTAGTATGTATTTCAAAAACCTGAAGTTCACTAATATCTAAGGAAACTGAAAAACAGTTTGTGATGGTTATGAAACTTGGGCTAGTTCTTAAATAGGGAGGGCGTCCCTTATGAAGGCATTTCATGGAGAACAAGAGCATAGGGATGACCATGTGCTCAGTATGTTGTTTTGCAGAACTGAGCTGCTTCCACGATAGAAACATCTTGCCTCACCGTTCAGGAGGCTGGAAGGACAAGGCCAAGGTGTGAGGAGGATGGGTTCCTTCTAAGAGCTTGAGAGAAGAGTCTATTCCGTGCCTTTATCCTAGCTTCTGCTGGTTGCTGGCATTCTTTGGTGTTCTTTGGCTTTGCTGCAACACCGTGATCTGTGCTTGATCTCCAATTGTGTGCTTCTAGTGTGGATATCAGTGCCCAAATTCCTCCTGTTTTTATGTATAAGAACACCAGTCATGTTGGGCACAAAGGGCTTCCTCAAGCACAAGTTGAAGACTTTCACTTCAAAAGGTTAGTCTAGATAAACATATTATACAGAGAGGAATAAGAGACCAAAACAGATGATTGCCATAGTTTAGAAATGAGAGAATTAGGACAGATTAGCGTGGTCCCAATGAGAAAAGTGAAAATGTTAAAATTGACTTTATTAGTTTAAATTGTACAGTTTGTGTACTATTTGAAGAATGATAATGGACGGTAAAGGGAGAAGGAATGATAATGATATGATTGATATCTTTAATAAATAATTGTAGCATAGTGAGTTTCCTTTCCATGCCAAACTATGTCCCACTTGACGAAGTTCATTAAGTAAATATACTGGGACTTGTATTTAAAGCTGAGATAGAAATGCTCTTAAATTCAAGACCTATATTCCTTGTTACAGGTTTCTCTTGTTCTCCGAGATCTCTCTAAGGTTTTCACCATAAGTAGCCTAAGGAATATTAATACCATTTTTAGATTTGTGTAGTGTTTATATTTAATTAACAGGCATTTTTTCCTTTAACATATTATTTGAGATAATGGAAAGATAGCTAAGATGTCTTGGGGACCTTTACAGACATGAGAATTGTGTTCAGGCAGAGGCACCATTTGTGTCAGGGGTCCCACTACTAACCGAGCTTTAGGAATCGGCTCTCCCAGGAATCACAGGACTCAGCATCCGGCAGTAATCATGATGGTATTTGTCACGGGCAGCACAGCAAGGGCACGCAGCAGGATTAGTAAGGAGGACAGGCATCCCCTACTGTCTAAAGGAATGTAGGTGCATGCTCCCCACGTCCTCTCTGAAGGGGCCGCACTGAGTATGATCTTACCCAGAAATGAAAGTGTAGAATTTCTGCCAAAAGACATCTGAGAATTAGTATGTAAGGAATTTGGGGGGATGGTTGCATAAGTAATCTTTAACTATTTACAAAATTCTAGAATTCCAGAACAAAAGCATGATAAATCTTTGTTTGTACAGTTTAGTCAGACTGGGAGGGAGGAGAAACAATCTTACCAGCTAGAGATGGAGGGAACATTTCAAAAGCCGAGTTCTCAGATGCCAAGCAGTACCCAGCCCTAAGCATGCCATTCCGAGGGCCGGGATGCTTTGTTATCTCTTCCTTTTGTCTCATAAAAAAAGTCTGGTGTTACTGATAGAAGCTTAGTGACAGGCAAGCTTTAAAGGATGGCTATAAAAGAACAGAAACTAATTCTTGTGTGATAACTACATTGATGATGTCAACCATTTATGCAAAATGGGTGATAAATTGATTCCAGGAGACTTCACATATACGAAGCTGTACTATTTAAGAAGTTAAATTTCAGGATCAAATCCCTTAAAATGAGTAAACAATTATAAATTATAAAAAAATTTAAAATAATTCTGGAAGTGTTATGCGAGATCAAAATTACAACATCTGAATGTCATGTCTTTTAAAATAAGTAGAGAAGGGCTTTTTAAAACAAGTATAGAAATGGCTCAGGAAACCAGAGTTCAATTTCTGCTATCATAACAACATGACTATATCTCCATCTTTTGTTTCACAATCTAATACTTAAATTGTTAGATCGATATATGGACCCTTAATTTGGGGTGCATGACAAGGGTTGAAGGAAAATATGACTTCTCTATAATGCTTTTTTAAAAAAAATAATATTTCTATTTCCATTATCTTCATAAATGTTTATATAGGTTCAAAATTAATAGCACATTTTCCCATTTTGCTGTTATAGTAAATTTTTATGCTTTTTTGTTGTTTTCTTGGTAACAGTGTTTTATCATAAGTTTCAGGAATTATGCATGCTATGGTCTGTATCTGCATCTATAGCCCCTATAGCCACATTTATATTTGTACTGATATAGTACCAACAGATTTTACTGTTACTAAGTGAGAGTTTTGCTGGAGATTAAAAAAAAAA
>CAUYRH010076088.1:0-16278 GCA_963574655.1 Perodicticus potto | reverse complement strand
GTGTTCCATGCTGTTGCTGTGCCCAGATGGATGCCTCGTTCAACTCTTAAAGGACATCTGTATTGTCTCTGTGGTTTTGGCTATTACAAATAAAGCTGCTAGAAACATTCATACACAGGATTTTGTGTGAATATGCATTTTTATTTTTTCTGGTATAAATGCAGAGGAGTGCAATTGTTAGTCAAACTAACCACTTGTTTTGTTTGTAAGAAACTGCCAGATTGTCTGCGGAGTAGCTGCACTATTTTACAATCCTGGCAACCATACCGTCTGAGTGATTCACTGTTCCCAGCATTTGGTATTGTCATTTGATTTTTTTAATTTCAGACATTTTGATAGATGTGGCCTATTTCATCGTGGCCTTAATTTGTGTTTTCCTAGTAGCTGATGATTCTGACCACTTTTTTATATGCTTAGATACTAGGGAAAAATATGTTCATACCTTTTTTCAATTTTCTAATCTTTTTTCCTACTCTTGAGTTTTGAGAGATCTTTATGTTGGTGCCATCACCAAGGAAGCAGGCTGGACGTAGCAATTGTAATGGATTGTAAGCTTGAAGCTTGCAGGAGGGGGGGCCTCACCATACATGTTGGGGAAAAGGCCCCAGCAAGCCCCTCAGCTGCTATTTATTGAGAACGTAGGCTCCTCCCCCAGCTCTGCCCCCTTCACTAGAGTTCCACAGCTGATCAATTTCCAACTGCCAAAGTCTGATCATTAACCTTCAGTAATTGCCACTTTGTCTCCGCAAGCCTGCTGTCCCCCTTCCTACACATCTGGCTGCACAGATTGCTACATGGTTATTACATAGATCACTACATGTGTTGTTACATAAGCTGCTCTGTACCCTGTTACATAGGTTGCTACATCTTTACATACTTTAGATATGCGGCCTTTGTCAGAAATGCAGTTTGTGAGTGTTTTCTCCCAGTCTGAAACTTGCTAAATTCTTAACATCGATTTTACAGAGTTAAAGAAAGTTAATTTTGACAAGGTTCAATTTAACAAATTTTTCTTTGTGGATTGTGCTTTTGGTGTCAAGTCTAAGAACTGTTTGCTATGCTCTAGGTCACAATAATTTTCTCTTGTTTTTTATGTCTTCCATTTATGTCTGTGATCTATTCCGAGTTAAGTTTTTTAAGATAAACTATGAAGTTCTGGCTGTGGTAGTTCCCCCTGTGGACGTGCCAGCACCATTGGTAGAAAGGCAATTTGTTTCTCTCTCAAATTGTCTTTGCACATTTGTCAAAACTTTCTGTGCTTTTTGCTTTGTTCCATTGGTCAATGCCCATGTCTCCCCCTTACACCAGAGAGTCTTGGCTAACAAAGCTGTGTGTTAACCTTAACTTTAGGTACAGTTGTCACCCGACAAAGAGGGTCTAGCCAGTGACTGTCAGCCAATGTGCAGACAGGGGACAGGGCCACCAAACTTTGTTAAAGGCCGGGATTCTGGAGAGCAGTGAGAGTAGCCTCTAAGACCATTCTGTCTTCCATTTCCAAAATCACCTTATCTTAAACAACAGTAATCACCACAACCCATTACTCATAATAAACAATAATTGACATAACCTGCAACTCAAAACAATGTTTCTATTTCAAAAGTAAATCTCGGCTTGGTGTCTGTCCCTCAGTGGTTAGGGCACCAGCCACATATGTCAGGGCTGGTGGGTTTGACCCCAGCCTGGGGCTGCTAAAAACAACAATGACAAAAACAACAACAAAAATAGCTGGGTGTTGTGGCGGGAGTCTGTAGCCCCAGCTACTTGGGAGGATGAGTTAAGAGAATCACTTAAGCCCAAGAGTTTGAGGTTGCTGTGAGCTGTGATGCCACAGCACTCTACTGAGGGCAACATAGTGAGACTCTGTCTCAACAAAAACGAAAAACAAAAGTTAATCTCCTAAATCATTTGCCCTAAACTCCTCAAGATACATACTTTTAAGGTTAAAGCTGAGTTTACACAACAACAAGAGTGGAAGACGGGTCACTTCGGACAGACATTGGCCAGACCAGTTGTGCCACGTCGGCCCTAGTCTGATAGGCTCCATCTCATTCTCCCCACATGTGCTTTCACAGTGATGTCTCCCACATTATTCTTCATCATATTGTTTTATAAACTATACAAGGTCAAGGTTGCATGCATTTCCATATAAGTTTTAGGATAACATGGTCTGTGTGTACAGTAATACTTTGGTTGGAGTTTTCTAAGAATTGGATTAAGTTTATATGTCAATCTGGAAAGAACTGACATTTTTACTAAGTTGAGAATTCCAATCCATAAACATAATTTTTCTGCATTTATTTAGGTGTTCTTTGATTTTTTCTTTTTTCTTTTTATGTATTTATTTTTTGTTATTGTTGTTGTTTTTTGTTATTCTTGCAGCTTGGCCAGGGTGTGTTTGAACCCTCCAACCTCGGCATATGGGGCTGACCCCCTACCCACTGAGCCACAGGCACCGCCTCTTTGATTTTTTTCATCTGAATTTTTTAATTTCAGAGTACAGATGTAGGACACATTTTTTAGATTTATATGCAAGTATTTCAAGTTTGTAAGCAACTATAATCTATATTTTGTTCTTAATTTTGGTTTCTATATGTTTATTGTTATTATACAAAAGTAAAATTGAAGTTTTAACAAGCCTTTCGTTATGAATACTTCTACATTTCCAGACAACACTGAACACTGTACAGAGTTCCCACTAGCATTATATCCAGATGTAGCCACTGCCAACATTCCACATCAGTATAGAACACTCATCACGATCAGTGGAACAAAATTAATGTATTGTTGCCATCCAAAGTCCACATTATGTCATATTTCCTTACTTCCAACCCAATGTTCTTTCTGCTCAGGATCCATCTAGGGCACCACACTGCACGCAGTTCTCACAGATCCCCCAAGGCCTGTCCACCCAGGACAGTCTCTCAGGCAAGTGCTGCATTCAGTGATGCTTCAGACTTCCAATGCACACTGGTCCATGGTGTTTTAAATAAATTATTGAATAAATAAATAACTAAATAGACTCAGCACCTGTGGCTCAGTGGGCTAAGGTGCCAGCCACGTACACCTGAGCTCATAGGTTCGAATCCAGCCCGGGTCCGCCAAACAACAATGATGGCTGCAACCAAAAAATGGCCGGGCATTGTGGTGAGTGCCTGCAGTCCCAGCTACTTGGAAGACAGAGGCAAGAGACTTGCTTGAGCCCAGGAACTGGAGGTTGCTGTGAGCTGTGATGACACGGCACTCTATCCAGGGTGACAGCTTGAGGCTCTATCTCAAAATAAATAAATAAATAAATAGGAAGAATAGACAAATACCCTATTCAGGAGAACTGCAAATAATTTATGCATTTATTTGCCTTAATCCTTTAAAACTTTTTCTGTACTTTGTCATGCTTTGACATCTTGGGGTCTTGCTCAACCTGGAGAGATTGTCCTTACCCGGGTTAGTTAATTTCTAGAGATAGTAAATAACTAAGCTGTCAGCCCACCTTTCATATGCAGACTCACCAATGTAGAGCATTCCCGGCCTCCTCTTTACCCAGTTCACACACCAAGCCAATATGCTTTAAATCACCCAGACATTAGGGATCATCCCTATACCCAAGAGGCTTCTGCAATTAGATGAAGTAGACATGTCAAAGTGGGCTTACCCTGCAGTGCCTCACTGTTCTCATGAAAACCACAATAGTAACCTTTGCCCTGTGTTATTCACTTGTTCCTTCCACCTCCTGGTTGTGCTCCCCACACCTCATGTGGCTTCTCCTTTTGGGAACTGAGTAAGAAACCCTTGTTTCCAAGACGATCATCTCCAGGGGTGCCATCTTACTGTACTTGGTTCAAACAAATCTGATTTTAAATGCAAACCACAATGTCCGCTCAAGAATGTAGAGTGTGACTCCTTACTCTTGGGTGTGGGCTGTACCTTCTGACTGCTTTCACATATGTACAACATGTAAATAGGAAAAACAAGTAACTTATAGCGAGGAAAACTGACAAATACTTCCTCAACTGGGTGGTGACAGTCACCCACAACAGTGACGAGCCCTGTGGATAGGATGTGCCGTTGATATCCTAGGAGGAAAATGGAACTTTATCCCTTCGGTTTTTTTCTCCAAATCCCCAAAGTCCACTTCTAATGAGGAAAGTCACAAGGTAAATTCTAGTTGAAGGATTTTTTGCAAATATGGTAATTAAATATTAACTCTCAAAATTATTAAGCTCATAAAAACCAAGAAAAATCTAAGAAACTATCGCCACCAGAAATGGGGTATCCTGCACTGTAATAGAAAAAAAACACCAAGCAGAAAAAAAAAGAGAGAGAGAGACTCTGAATACATTTTATATTTCAGTTAATTAAAAAAGGTCAATTTGCTATATGAAAAATAGCCTCAGTAGATCAAACTAAAGGTCACTGACAAGAGGGGAAACTGACCTTAGGGTGGAAGTTGAATTGATCAGTTAGTTAGACAATAAATAAAGGAATAAATGTAAGAATATAGGCATGTCGAATGTTTCTAATACTAACATGTAATCTTGTGGATATTTTTCAAACACAGCATGCAGATGTAGAAGCCAGGCTCAGAAAGACAAATAATACCGTGTTATCTCACTTGGATGTGTAACCCCAAAAGTCAATTCACAGAGGTGCAGAGCAAAGTGGTGGGTTGTTGGGGGAAGTGGGCAGAGGCCCGTCAAAGTGCTCACACTTTCATTTTCAGGACTGACAAGTTCTGGATGCCTAGTGCACAGAACGATGATTACATAGCCTATGTTTTTTTTTTTTTTTTTTTTTTTTTTTATGATTTTTTTTCTTGGGCCAGGTTTTAAAAAAATAACACTGTTATATGGGGGCAGTGCCCTAATCATTTGAGCCACAGGTGCCACCCACATATTCTATTCTTGACATTTCCTAACAGAATAGAACTTAAGTGTTCTCACACACACTAAAGTAACTACGTGAGACGATGGTTGCTTACTTAGTTTGGTTGCTGTAATCCTTTCACAGTGTATGTGTTAAATATATTTTATTTTTTGTCAATCACACCTTAAATGCTGCAAAAATTTAAAAATTAAAAATTTAAAGATATGCAATATTTCCAAACATTTTGAATAGTAACATTTTCTAAGCCCTAAATTCAAATCTAACAGATGTCAACTTTTTAAAAAAATTACACAAGGCATTTTCTAACAATGAAAAATTGGATTGCAAATTCATAACAAAATATGAACTAAACTACAGTTGATATATGTAAAGAAAAACAAAATCCTACCTTTAAATGGCTCATTAATAAGTTAAAATATACAAAAACTTAAAATTTTAGTTAAAATTCTATAGTTACAAATATATTCAGGTATGAATTTAAAGGTGAAGCTGAAAGATATTTTAAAAGAAATTCAAATCCTTAAATACTTAAATTAATAAAATAAATGTATAACTTAATAATTTATCAAAAATCCATGTCAGCATAAGCCCACAATAGGGAAATAATACAATATAGTTAAGAGAAGATATTAATATAATAAAAATGTGGTCTCTATAGAGTATCAGAAATTTAATTTTTTGAAAAATATATAAAAAATGCTTAGTAAGATACAATTTTCCCCAAATAATTACTTACTGATGTTGAAACAGAAAGAAATAGAAACAAAATTAAGTGAAAAAAAGAATTAAAATTATTGAATCAGTAAAGTCTACCCATGCAAAACCATAGCATACATACACATAGAAGTAATTTATAACAAATAAAGGATAAATTATTCCAAATTAATATTAGACTTTAAGTACATTTTTGATCTCTAATTTTCTTATTTGAAGACAATATGTTTAATAAAAAATAAAAGCAAATAACAATGCATAATGCAAAAATATACTAGTTAAACTTACAGTTCCAAATACTATGAATCAAAAAGGAAACTATTAAAAAATAAACTCAGCAATTTTATATAAAAATTGAAATTATGAATAATTCACAATTTTCATGGGGATAATTTAACATCAAAAAAACTATGAATAATTCAATGCAACACATTTCACAGGGAAAACTGGTTGACAATATCAATAGATAAAACAATGAAATTACTTGTTTGAGAAAGATCACAGGATATTTTGCTTACATAAGAATTATTCCATTACAGTTTCTTTAAAATCATATAAGAATGTATTTATTGTCACTTCTCATCACTGTTGTATTAGCAGCCAGGGCCAGCAAAGAAGACTTTTAAAATACTATAAAGTTTTGAAATAAGACCAAAGAGTAATTAGTAGCAGATTATTAAAAGGATGCATGAAAAGTCCTACAAGATCTATAGGCAAACTATTTTTATAAATAAGATAATTTACCGATTTGACTAAATATACATTTATAGAAATCAATTCTATTTCTGAATACCATTCACAAAGAGAAAATATAAGTATTAAAATTTCAACATCTACAAAAACTTTAGAAATAATTGACATAGTCTAGTAAAATAGACGTTTATTTGCTTGGATTATATAAGGAAGGACGTTAATGAGAGATAGACCATATTCATAGATAAGAAGTGTCAAAGTCAATATACAGCCCATTGGCTCGCCAAAGAAATTATCTCTAAGCTTAAATTCTGTCAAAAATAATTTTAGCATGTGCTCTCAAATAAAATTTAAATTTAAATTTTAAATTATAAATTTATTTTGGAAAACTCAATGGTCAAAAATATCTCGACCAACATTGAACAAATAGATGGGATGCAAATGTGGCTCTGACAGAGCAGTTAGTTCATTATGGAGTTGTGGAATCCAGAAACAGATCCAGGTGGTAGGATTGTTCCATGTGTTATATAGTTACAGTTATATGATTCAAGTGCACGCAGAGCAATAGGGGAAGAGTCGGCCAATGGGGCTGTGACAACTGATCACTCAAAGCAAAATATTGAAATCTACAGGTTGTCAAATAGAAGGTGGATCAAAAATTTAAATGTGGAAGTAAATAATCATAAACTTTTAAATCTTAGTATAGAAAGATCTTTTGACAAGATCTTTATTAGCCCCAAATATGAAAATATCTATTAAATAATATAAATGTGTAAGCACAATAGTGGATATGACCCCCAAATCACACTACAGCAATATTAAATTTGAACTATTCTCAAATTACAATATTAACAGGGTAAAAAGCAGTCCACAGGACTTTCATAATTGATTACGTATTTCACTTTTATAGTTGAAATATTATTAATATTGAGATTCTACAAATAATTTCTTAAGGCAGAAGGCAATGAAAGAAGTGAAGGTCTAAATCAGAAAATCTTATAACAAAATTATTAGGGAAACAAAATAATGCTTTTAACATTAATAAAAAGATAAGTCCAAGACACAAAATTTGTGTGTGCATATGGAAATGAAACTCATATATAGCTCATGAAATGTTTCATAGATTTGGTACAAAGGTTTTCTTGTGTGTGATTATTATGACTTTCCAAAAAATGTCCAGTCTGAAGGACAACAGGCTTAAGACCCAGAAAAGCCCAGAGTTTCGGTGGGGGGCACCACACAGGAAGCATTCTCTCTTTCTTGGGGGACGGTTGGCTTTTGTTCTAGTCAAGTCTTCTACTAACCAGAGGAGCCCCCCTCCTATGAGGAAAGGCAGTCTGCTTTACTCTGTTGACTAAAGGAAACATTAGTTTGAACCTCACAGACACACCCAGACCAACTTTTGCCAAAATATCTGAGCGCCCCACAGCCCAGGAAGTTGACCCATAAGTTAACCACCACAGTTCGTAAACATAGTGTGGAAATTTACATTTTTTAATCCATAAAATCTGTAAAGATTTGTCTGGAAAAATAAAATTCTATTTCTTGTGTAGATTTGAATTAATTTCACCAGGGACTGAATAGATGTGATATAACAAGGAGTGGAATAGAACGTGGAAAACTAGAGAACCCGTGTGCACGGTGTGTATATGTGTATATACGCTCTTGGTTCTGTTTCTCTGGAGAAGTCTGATGACACATTGCTCTTGTTCCATGTGAGAACCTTTATTGTCATGTCCTTTGAATTTAGGTATACACTCCAAATATTCTTCTCATGTGGAGCAACAAGTTACAAGGGTTATTTGTATAATGTTGTGTACATTTGTGGAAATAACTAACTTTACATAAGATATCGTATATTTTATAGTCCTGGAAAATTTCTAGAAGGTAATACTGAGAATTATTACAAGTGATATGTCTATGGAAGAAATCAAGGTATCATCAGATGCAGGGGAGTGAGCTTTTACTTTACAGGAATCAAGCAGAATGTACTATCATAGTTTAAATGTGCTTGAAATCTATCTCTTGCCAAATAGATCTCAAAAATCATTATTTTAAGGTGCCAGAAAATAATATTTTAGCATTCCAGAAAAGATTGAGAAGAAACATGCATCAGAAAGTGTCTCTCTGAAAGGAAACATTGCCTTCGTTCTTTTTCATTTTTGTGCCAAAGATCAAAATCAGAAAGTGATTCTGATCCAAACCAGCATGATTCTTAGTAGTTATACTGTCTTTTTAAAATAAGTTGATACAGAAAATACCAGCTGCGAATAGGCTGCGTAATAAAGCCTGTAGGAATTAAAAGGCTCCTTATAGTCTTCCTGTGATTTCCAATAAACAAAACTAATTAAACCAAGTCCAGCTCTGGTTCCATTTGCTTACTTTATAGCAGTGCATGGAATTGAGGGTGTCTTTGGAGCAGACCTACAAACGCTTACTGTGCCTGATGGACTTTCCAAGCCAACATCTGAACGATTCACAGCATAACAGAAGAATTCTCCAATATGAGCTGAGGATAGAAAGGCACTTTAGGGCAAAGCAACTTATCACTTCTGTTCCTCACTTCGTCATGTGGGAAAAAGAACGGAATTACGTAGTGACCTAAAAATGATGACTGTGTCCTTGAATCTAGACCAATCAAAATCTAAGTTTTCTAATGAAAGATTTATAACCATAGGAGAATAAGGAAGAAGTATACATACAGAAGTTATTTTCACTATTAATTATTAACTGTCAGTCATTAAGACTCTGACAAGTACCACCTTCCCCATCTCATGTAGAGGTGTTGGCATTTTCATCTTATTTAATAAAGTCACAGTCATCATCATGACTCATGCACAATGATGAACCCCAAATTGTAGCCATTACAAGAAGTCATGAACCTCGATTCCGTATAGAACAAACCCTAATTTTTTCCCGAATGCTAGCGAAATCTAGCACTGCACCAATATCTTCATTTGCATCTTGACATAATTCATCCTCAGATCAATACTCAACTTGATCAACTACTTTAATAACAAAACAGATCATCTACACATTTGAGCAAATGTAGCTCTGGGTGAGGGTGACAGATAATGTTAGGGTTAACTGACCTGGATATTATTAGGAGAGAAGGCTGCAGCTCCTGTTGACACAGAGGAAAACATCTTGCTCAACATTATCTCTAGGCTAGTACCCTAATTTGAGGAATGATTCCTATTGATGAGCAATTTGGGTTTTCTTCAGGCAATGGTTTCATCAGGTTATTGCAATCAGAAGCACCTGGCACTCGTGGGTTTGAGCCTCCTGTGTGACCCTAACAGCTCAGCACTCAGAAGACTCAGAACATCTAAATCAAGAATACACTGCTGGGTTAAAGTTCAGGAACCCTGAGCTAGATCGCAGAGCATCGCTTCCTGCCTCCGTACATTGATGTAAGCACAGGACAAAGCAGCAATTCTACAGAAAAACAAGTGACTATCGCTCTTTTCATATTTTTTAGTTAGTTAGCAGAGAAGATTCTGGCCTTCTTATGGGCAGAATTATTTTGCTTGAGGACCCAGAAGACCCCAGGATAAGATATTGCCCAACAGGGAGGTAAGCAGGTAGCTTCATCTAGTCACAAATCGCTCGGCATCTCCTCGTGTCTCCCATGTGGATGGCTTTTCTGACTCAAACATACTGATGAATGCTTTCATATTTTGAAAAACAAGAAAATTTAAAGTAAAAACTTCTATCAGACATGTGGAACAATTTGCCACACAAGAGAAAGTATCTTTCTAATCAGGAGGAAAGGAACATTTTCCTACTTCTGAACAGGCGCTGCAGAAGATAGTTATCGATTTGTATTTTCTGAGTGTTGTATTGTTTTCCTTAGAGGGGAAGGTGTCAGTTCAGTGGTGGTTGTGAATTCTCAGACCAAGGCACAGGATCCCCCAGAGCCCCTGAGGAGGAGGCCCTGGGGGCCTGCGGTGAGCTCCCTTCTGCCGACTCCACGAGCCTCAGCTATGGGCGGGAAGGGAGGGATGTGAAACAGGGAAGGAGGGAAACGGCTAATGGTGCTTTCAAGTTCACAGACTTGCCAGAGGTCACATGTGAACCATCCCTTACAGCACAGCTGCACTTCAAAAAATGGTGAGGGGCAAGCTGGAGCAGGGTGGGAGCCTGGGAGGGCTCACAGGGGCGAGAGGCAGTGGACCATGGGTGATGCCTGACAGTGTGTCCATGTCGGCTTGCTCAGGCTGACAGACTCAAGACAAGTGGGTTTGTGTATCAACACATTATTCTCATGCAGTCTACAACCACTTGAAACAAGCCTGCAGCATTTTATTATCAGTATAGACAATTAAACTCATATAAAGCTCTCTATCAAAAAGCACATGTCATCTATAATTTAAAAGCTTTTTTCTTGATAAAATATCCACATACTAGTACAATAATGAGAATAATGTATACATATAAACACATATATATGTATATAAGTGTATATATTTGTATAGTCAACCCACTATTTTATGTGTAAATCTTGGCAGAGAGACAGCATTTCAAAAATCCCCTTATGCTTTACATAATTTTTATATGTGTTGTGTAATATGTAAGAATACACCTCTAGAGAATGGAAAGAGGTGTGAAAAAAGTTTTCCATTAGATACTACATTGTATTAAAAAATGTATTATTGACAAGAAGCACAACTAAATTGAAGTCTTTCATCTAAGGATTTCATTCTTGCCCCAGTAAGTTCTAAGGGTTAATGTCAGATTGCTACCATAGAAATAGCAGTATACTTGTAATTTGCTGGTTAGATTTCTTTTTTAACCTTTTATAAAGTACAGTTCATTTGATAGGCTAAATAAAATGCTTACTTTTCCTTGAAAAACACAAGCATAGTTATGATAAGAAATTTGACATTTTATATTCAAAATTTCATTACCCTAATTTGAGAGGCAACATAAACAAATCCCTTACATGACCCTTAGAAAAATTTTTGTCAGAAAAAATAGGCAAATATTATATTGATTGGGAGACAAAAATTAATATTTTCCAGAATTATGCTAAATATCACAGCTATAGTATTGAAAACTAGGGGGTTGTTAAGAATAATATGGAGTATAATTTGCAAATTGTAATTAAATTGACTTTCTGTGGAAATTTTCAGCTACTACTAAAGCTGACAGAAAATTATCCTTATATCTGCTTTGCTTTACGGTATTCAAGACTTGGGCCTAATCTTTGAAAGATTATCTGCTCTATCACTGATAAAAGTAAAATGTATATCTCAAAACAAGAATGACTTATTTTATACTGTGTGAATTAATGTTACAATAGAAAAATAAATGTGGTGTATATAGAAAATAGAAAAAATGGTACATGTATATGCTATATTTGGAAGTCAATGACTTCATTTTTCAAGACTTAAGATCTAACTTTCCTTTAAAAGGCTTGCTGTCATAGAAAGACATAATTGAAGCAGGAATTTTGCTACTTAATATCAGAAAAAAATAATGTTTACTTGTAAACCTATGCCACTTGATACTTTCTGTGAAGTAGTTATTTACCTAGTCACAAGTAATTATATGTAGTGTGTATATACCTAGATCAAAAGGGGGTTGTGTATATACAAAGAGAGGGAGGGAGAGACAGAGGCAAAAAGACAGCTAGACAGAAACAAAAGAAAAATTTGTTAGTATTTCATGATGTTCATAAAATTTCAGTTCTTCAGACAAATGATAAAGAATAACAACACAAAAATAAATTGTATTTTCTTTTATGGCTTTTATTTGAATATGAGATACTTTTTAGTAATTCAGATTAAGATAATGCCTTATGAGACCGTCTTCTCAAAGAATTAGAAACCCACTCTTTTCAGTCACCTCTTATTCAGCTGTCTGCAGGACCCGCAACTCGGAGCCAACCACAGAGACAGGCAAGAAAGCTCCACGCAAGGCAAAGGTGCAAGAAAGAACAAACGAGAAATAAGAAAACCATTTTAGTAATACCAATTGCAGTCCACCTGAATTCCAAAGGACAAACGATGAGCGACACTCTATCCCCACACCCCTGCCGTGGTGGTTTCAGGGGTGCAGCAGGTGGCTGGGTTCCCGCGTTCCACCGGGTAGAATCCCGCAGAGCTGCTGGGCCGCAGAGGCAGGTGGAAGCGGCTTAATTTCGGGCAAGGTCAGTACCACTGAGCAGAGACCTCATCTTGTGTCTCTCTAGTGGGTACAAGGTGAAGCTTGAATTCTCCGGACAGGGCAGTGTCCGCAGGGCCCCGCAGGAAGCTGCAGCTGGTCCCACCCTCACCAGCCGGGGGACTGAGGCCGCGTGAAGCGGGGCAGGTGGGGCAGGTGCCACCTGCGTCTCCTCCCCACTCCTGTGTCCGCAGGGCCCTGCAGCCAGCTGAGCATTCACCACCGCCCTGCAGCAACGAAATGGTGAGTCGCTCCACTTTCCCAGTTTGTGCTGAGAAACAGCTGAGCTCACACCACTGCTCAGAGGCGGAGAGGCCGTGCAAGTCTGCCCCATTCCTGCCTGGAGCGGGAGAGTCGCCTGAATGAGGTGCTGTGATCAGAACCCCCCCACCGCCAGGGTGGGAGGCTGAATATACACACTCCCACCAAGAATTCCTGAAACTGCCTATGTGAACATAATGCAGGGCCATAAGGCAGAAATAGTAACAGTCCGATTTCTGTAAAAGTATAGATACAGCCCAAAGTGAAGCAGCTTTTGTCCCCTAACTTTCCCGGTGCTGTAACCGCTTACCGCTTAGGGGGCGCATCCTCCTGCGCAGGGAGAGATCTCTGACCTTCCCACCCACTCTACAGAGAGCATTGCCACTGGAATGAGAAATCGTTCAGACTGTGCACTAGGAGGAGTACTCACTGCTACCAACTGGGTCCGTGCACATGGGGGATGGGTCCCAGAAGCCTGGGTCCCTTACCCACAACATGTCCCAGCTGACATTTTCCAATCCTATGAGCTCATCCCCAGCCAATCAGCAGACTCACTTCCCCAGCCCTTTGTTTTCCAAACTACCATCAAAAACCTTAGCCCACAAATTCTCAGAGAAATGGATGTGAGAAATTTCTCCCATCTTCTCATCTGATACTTGAAAAATTTAACTCTTCTCCACTGAGACACCTGCTGTTCAGCATCTTGGCCTCTAGGGGGCAATAGGCCAGGGGCCCAAATTGGTGGTAATCTTCCCACTGTTATCTCCTTAGGGGAAGTGTCTACTAAAAATTAATAAAGATAAATACAAATATAAAATTGAGAATTTCATAATATACCATTTAAAATGCCCATGATACAATAAAAAAATCACATATAGGAAAAACCAGGAAAGTCACAATCCAAATGAGAAAAGTTAGTTAATAGATGTGAACACTGAGATGAATCAGATAGTGAAATTATGCAGCAAGATTACTAAAGTAACTATAAAAAATTATTCTACCAACAATTACAAATAATCTTGAAACAAAAGAAAAAATGACAAATTTTAGAAAATAAATAGAAGTTATAAAAAAAGAATTATGGGTGGCACCTGTGGCTCAAAGGAGTAGGGCAGCGGCCCCATATGCCATAGGTGATGGGTTCAAACCCAGCCCCGGCCAAAAAAAAAAAAAAAACCTGCAGAAAAAAATTATGTGTAATTAAAGAACTGAAAAAAAAAAATCACTGAAACAAAACCACTCATTGGGCTCAACAGCAGAGTGGAGATGAGAGAAGATAAATCAGCGACATTAAAGATGGAACAATAGCAAAGGGCAATGGGAGATAGAGGGGAGGGAGAGAGAACAGATTAGAGAAAAAGGAGACGCTAACAGAATCTAGGGATCCGTGAGATAATAACAAAATAGCTAATATTACTGACTTGTATTGCTGGAGTTCCAGAAGGAGGGAGAGAGAGAGAGTGAGACTAGACTAGAATATTTAGTGAAACAATGGTTGGAAACATTACAAATTTGTCAAGAGACCTATCATAAATATTCAAGTAGTTCAAGTAACCTCATATAGGATAACCCAAAGAAGTAAGAAATCCAGGTCAAGGTCCATCATAATTAATTTTGTGAAATTTAAGGCAAAGAAAAAGCCTTGGAAGCAGTCAAGAGAAATAACTGATTACTTATGGAGGAAAACTTGAGTGAAGCGACTATTCATATGAATCTATGGAGCGCGAGGAAGGGCACACCATTTTCCCTCATTTTTCTTGGGTAGTAGTTTTATTGGAACATAAATCACATACCATAAAATTCACCAATTTAAAATGTATAATTGAATGTTTCTATATTTATAGAGCTATGTCATCATCACCACAATCTAATTTTAGAACATTTTTATTACTTGAACAAAAATCCAGTATCTATTATCAGTTACTCCCCATTTCCTCTTCTATACCAAATCCTTGCAAGGCTGGGCAACCCCTCTTCTTCTTTCTACAGATGTAATTGCATATTGCATTTTCTGTACATAGAATCAAATAATATTTGCTCTCTTTTGACTAAAGTCTTTAGCTTAGCATGGTATCTCCAAGGCTCAGCGGTACATAGCACTTGTCATTACTGCATCCATTTTTATCACCAAATAACATTCTCTTGCACAGATAGACCATGTTTTCTTTATTCATTCATCCATTCGTGGACATTTGGGTTTTTCCACTTCTTACCTCTTATAAACAATGCTATTATAAACATTTGCATTAAAGTTTTGTACAAATTTCTACTTTTCAATTTTTTGGACATTAGTCTTCTCTGTGAGTGAAACTGCTGAGTCTTATGAAAACTATGTAGTTAACATTCTCAAGAATTGCCTACAGGCTCCCCTCTCTTTATAGAGGCCCTTAGGTTCAAAACATTTCCTTCTATCAATAGTCTGAGTGCTACTTATCATGAACGGCAGTTGAGATTTTCTCATACTTTTGTTGTTTTTATTAAAAATGATTAATAATATGGCCTTTTTTCTTTTTAATAATTCTGGATCAAATTAGCAGTATCTCTCATCTCCAAAAAGCACCATCAGCACCCGTTTTCATTTATTTTCCCAGATCTTCTCCTAATATTAATTAACAGAAAATACAGTTATTTTGGCTCGACACCCATAGCACAGCGCTTGCTTGTGCTAGTTATGGACCCAGCCACATGCACTAAGGCTGGCAGGTTCAAGCTTGGCCCAGGCCAGCTAAACAACAGTGACAACTGCAACAAGAAAATAGCCAGGTGTTGTGGCAGGCACCTGTAGTCCCAGCTACTGGGGAGGCTGAGGGAAGAGGATTGCTTAAGTCCAAGAGTTGGAGGTTGCTATGAGCTGTGATGCCATGGCATTTTACTGAGGGAAACATAGTGAGACTTTGTCTTAAAAATAAAAAAAAATAAAATAGTTATTTTGATGTATACACACAATCTTTCCAGTTTGACCCTGAAACTGGATCCTCATGGCATATTGTAAGTTGATATAGATTGAGGCCTAGAAGCTCTAAACATTTTGCAGTAGTATTTATTAAGAAACATTTACATACTTCTGCTCAGCAAGTATCATGGGCAAGGTCATCAAAGGATACAGGCAGATGTGAAAAGAGGGAATTGTACCCTGACCTAGAGGTTCATTCTGTTTTGGAACGTGGAGGCCTAAGAGGTATCTGAGTCCTCCCAATCATTAATACCTCACTTATAAAGAGCTCAGCGTTTCCCATTACTTCTTGAATTTTGCATATGAAGTTTCACATTAAGAGACCATTATGTACACGTATCATGTACACAGCAATGTTTAGGACCTGACTCTGTGCCTGATTTTCTTTCTTTTCTTTGATCCAGGCTCAGCGCCTGTGGCTCAACAGGCTAAGGCGCCAGCCACATACACCTGAGCTGGCAGGTTCAAATCCAGCCTGGGCCCGCCAAACAACAATGACGGCTGCAACCAAAAAATGGCCGGGCGTTGTGGCAGGCGCCTGTAGTCCCAGCTACTTGGGAGGCAGAGGTAGGAGACTCGCTTGAGCCCAGGAATTGGAGATTGCTGTG
>CAUYRH010076087.1:0-14639 GCA_963574655.1 Perodicticus potto | reverse complement strand
TCACAAGCCGTAGTGTCAGACCTGTGCAACCCAGGCTTGTCACTGCAGACGCGTCATGCCTGCGGGACCCCACGCTTGTCACAGCAGACGCGTCAGACCTGCGCGACCCCACGCGTGTCACAGCAGACGCATCAGACCTGCGCGATCCCACGCGTGTCACAAGCAAAAGCGTCAGACCTGTGCAACCCCATGCGTGTCACAAGCAGAAGCGTCAGACCTGCAGGACCCCAGGCATGTCACAAGCAGAAGCGTCAGACCTGTGCGACCCCACACGTGTCACAGCAGACGCGTCAGACCTGCAGGACCCCACGCATGTCACAAGCAGACGCATCAGACCTGCACGACCCCACGCGTGTCACAGCAGACGCGTCAGACCTGCACGACCCCACGCGTGTCACAGCAGACGCGCCAGACCTGTGCGACCCCACGCGTGTCACAGCAGACGCGCCAGACCTGTGCGACCCCACGCGTGTCACAGCAGACGCATCAGACCTGCGTGACCCCATGCATGTCACAAGCAGAAGCGTCAGACCTGCACGACCCCACGCGTGTCACAAGCAGAAGCGTCAGACCTGTGCGACCCCACGCGTGTCACAAGCAGAAGCGTCAGACCTGCGCGACCCCACACGTGCCACTGCCTAGAGGTGCTTCTCTCCTTCTGAAGGAGCCCTGTGAAGATTAAGAAGCCTTGACATACATTTGTGGAAGGTCAGTCACATCTGTTTTCTATCTGTCGTGTTCTGTCAGCACTGCTGTGAGAACAGAGCACTTACACCAGCCTTGGAAGCCAGAAGCAGCCGGATCCGGGAGGGTTCCAGGCCTGGCACTCCGGGGCCTGCGGTCCCACCTCAGTGGAAAAGGAGAACGTAACTCGTTGCCTGTCGGCTTCATTCTGCTGCTGCCACCACCTCCCACCTGCAGGCCATGCTTCAAAGAGCAGAGGGGTGCAGAGAATCCAGCCCAATTATGGTTCATCATTTGTGCCCCTCAGAAAACAATATGCCTCAACAATAAACCACGCAGAGGCTTTCCAACTCTCTGGTGTGTTTAACTTAACATCTAGCAAGCAAAAGAAGAAAGTCTCCTGGTTTTTATCCTATTTCCAGTCCCTAGCTAGGGAACTGGGAGTCTGCCCCAGAGATATATTGCAAAATGATTGGCCCCAGGAAAAAATCCAGAACTCAGTACAGGCACAGTGGCCTAGTTACGGTTATCAGTGTGGTCGGTTTCCAAATAGTGCTTATCAGCGTGTGGAGGCACTCACAAAAGTAAGGAAAGATTTTTGTAGATTTCGTTCACATCACCCTAAGAAGTATCCTGGGTCACATTCCTGCTTAGCCCTCCCATACCGCCAGGTGCCCCAGTCTGGTGTTACCAGATTTGAGTTTTGTTTTGTTTTGTTTTGTAGAGACAGAGTCTCACTTTATCACCCTCAGTTGAGTGCTGTGATCTCACTATATTGCCTAGGCTGGCCTCAAACTCAGGGTTAGGACTTGAAATTACAAACTATCCTTCTCATATGGTTATGTAATGACCAATCCCAGTGCTTAATTTAGTTGTTTATTTTTTTGTGGGCAGAGTCTCTGTCGCCCAGGCTGGAGTGCAGTGGCACAACCACAGCTCACTATAACCTAAACTCCTGGGTTTAAACAATCCTCCCACCTCAGCCTCCTGAGGAGGTGGGACT
Organism: Perodicticus potto; assembly: GCA_963574655.1. NCBI lineage: Eukaryota > Metazoa > Chordata > Mammalia > Primates > Lorisidae > Perodicticus > Perodicticus potto. The sequence goes on along the minus strand of CAUYRH010076087.1, from coordinate 12,952 downwards.
TAGGCAGGCACCACCGTACCTTGTAATTTTTTAAATTTTTTTTGAGAGACAGAGTCTCCCTGTTGCCCAGATAGGCCTCAGATGATCTTTCTGCCTCCTCTGCCTCCCAAAGTGCTGGGAGTAGAGGCGCGAGCCACCACACCTGACCATCCAATGCTTAATTTTGATAAGAATGCATTTGATGCATTTGTCAATGCCCAATTATGCCAGAACTAAAATATCAAGATCTTGGGTAAATACTTTGAAGCTTCCCAGCAGATGAGAAAGGATGACCAACTAGTGGTTCCTAAGGCTGCCTGGGCGAGAGGCTAAAACTCCTCCGACTCTGCATAAATCCTTGGCTTTTCACGTGCAACTATCTATGTTCTCCACCAGTAATTCGGTCATGTTTTATTTTTATTTTTATTTATTTATTTATTTTTTTGAGACAGAGCCTCAAGCTGTCACCCTGGAGAGAGTGCTGTGGCATCACAGCTCACGGCAATCTCCAACTCCTGGGCTCAAGCGAGTCTCTTGCCTCCGCCTCCCAAGTAGCTGGGACTACAGGCGCCCAGCACGACGCCCGGCCATTTTTTGGTTGCAGCCGTCATTGTTGTTTGGCGGGCCCGGTCTGGATTCAAACCCGCAAGCTCAGGTGTACGTGGCTGGCACCTTAGCCCGCTGAGCCACAGGCGCCGAGCCTCGGTCATGTTTTAGACCTAGCTTTAAAATGAAGAAATATTTAATTGTACTGATCACTCTATTCATGTGCTGTGTTTCTCTGACTGTTGATTTATTGATGTTTCTGTAAGAACAACAGAAACCCTTTGTTATTGCAGAAACAGTGCCCTGGAAACCAGCAGGACTCAGCTACACGTTGGCATCTTTGCTGTGCCACCCCAGAAATCATTGGCTTAATATTATTACCATAGAAAGAAAGAAAAACAGTAAAAGCTTTTGATGCCAGACATACCTTTAAAAAGCTGCTGATGAAGAAATCTTTTCTCATGTAGAAAGACATTTCAGTTAAAATAATCAAATGAGATAAGTTATATTTAAAGTTTCTGGCTTTTTGTTTATCATAGTCAAATAAAGCTGTGTATTTTAGAGATGAAATCAAAGGTCATATTTCTAATGGAGACAGATTCTGGGGATTGTCTTGTATTAGAAAAGCCTTTCTAGCCATGACTTTGACCTTGGCAGGTGATACTGCTGCCCAAGCCATGTTCAGTGAATGGAAGCATTCCAAAGTTTAAGTCATTTCTGGACTGCAGAGACTGTGCCTGCAATATGGATAAGACCTTTTAAACTTGTCTTTGATCTGCCCAGAATCTTTTTTTTTTTTTGAGATAGAGCCTTAAGCTGCCGCTCTAGGTAGAGTGCCATAGCATCACAGCTCACAGCAACCTCCAACTCCTGGGCTTAAGCAATTCTCTTGCCTCAGCCTCTCAAGTAGCTGGGACTACAGGAGCCTACCACAACGCCCGACTATTTATTATTATTATTTTTTTTTTTTAGAGACAGAGTCTCACTTTGTCACCCATGGTAGAATGCTGTGGTGTCACAGTTTACAGCAACCTCCAGCTCCTGGCCTTAGGTGATTCTCTTGCCTCAGCTTCCCAAGTAGCCGGGACTACAGGCACCTGCCGTCACACCCAGCTATACCCTTGCCATGCTCACTGTGCAGCTGTGTGTCTATGTGTCATTCTCATCAATTCGAGTGACAGCCACCAAGGTAGGGCTCCGCCTCGTCCTTGGTTGTGTGCCAGGCCCCGACTCAGCATCTGCCATCCTGCATGACTCATTGAAATGCTTGTTGAAGGGGAGAATGGCACATGTCAGGCACTCTGATGGGATAAAAGACAGAGCAGGAGTCTCTCTTGGGGAGTATAGAGGGCCAGAGAAAACTGGCATAAATCGATGTAAGAACGTGGGTAGCACACGGCATTATCAGTGGAAGGTTGGCGTGGCCTTGCGGATTGCTGGGAGCACCGTCCACATAACGGCCCTCATCAGCAAAGGACGGAAGCTGAGACGCCTTCCAGCTGCCCAGATGACCTTGAGCAGGTGTAGCAGATGACCTTGAGCAGGTATAAGGGTGGAAAGCTCATTGGGCCTGACTGGTTGAAGATTATAGTTTGGGAATTTCTTTTTCAAGTGATGGAGAAATACTAAAATTCTCTTAAGAATGGTGCAGAAAAGTGGGTTGCCATTGCTTTGCGGTCGAAATGAAACTGGATTGCTAAGAAGAAACTGGACAGGAATCTTTCTTTTATTATTATTATTATTTTTTTTTGAGACAGTCTCACTAGGCCTAGCTCTTGCTCAGGCTGGTCTCAAACTCCTGAGCTGAGGCAGTCCACCCACCTTAGCCTCCCAGAGTACTAGGATTATAGGTGTGAATCACCACACCTGGCCCCACAGCAATTTTATTTTTAAGGTTTCAAATGTACTTTATTTCTTCAATAATGCCATATTTTAATGGGTACACAGTGCTTTTACTTGGCATCAGTTACGAGTTGGTTCTGAAACAATTCAGTACTACACCAGCTGGGACCATTACTGTTCTCTCCACTTCTTTGGGGTGACAGGTTCCATTCTATCCCAATTTGTGTCACTGCACGTGTCCACACAGCAATACAGACCGTGGCTCCACTAGCTAATACAGCACTGCCATGTTTACAATGGAAATCGGGTACTCATTTTTCGTGGCTCGCCCTTGCCGTTGTTTGCTGGATGTTTTGAACTTGGAGACGACCGAGTGCCTTCTTGGCCAAGGGGAACGTCGTGAAGTTGAATTAGGAACTGTGGCAACTCCAGGTGCAAATTGACTTCAGGTAATGGTTTGTTTGTTTTTGTTTTTTTAAGACAGAGTCTCACTTTGTCACCCTCAGTAGAGTGCCATGGCGTCCTAGCTCACAACAACCTCAAACTCTTGTGCTCAAATGAATCTCTAGCCTCAACCTCCCAAGTAGCTGGGACTATAGGCACCCGCCACCATGCCTGGCTATTTTTTTGTTTTGTCTTGTTTTGTTTTTGTTTAGCAGGCCTGAGCCAAGTTCAAACCCACCAGCCCGGGAACATGTGGCTGGTGACCTAACCACTGAGCTATGGGCGCTGAGCCTATTTTGGGATTTTTTGATAAGAGGCATACTCACTGAGGTTAGGTGACTTCTCAATGTGGTTTTGATTTGCATTTTTCTGGTGATTAGTGATGTTAAGCACTTTTTCATATGTTTATTGGCCAGTAGTTTATCTTCTTTTTTTTTTTGTCTCATTTTTTCACCCTCAATAGAATGCCGTGGCATCACACAGCTCTCAGCAACCTTGGGCTCTTGGGCTTAGGCGATTCTCTTGCCTCAGCCTCCCGAGTAGCTGGGACTACAGGCGCCCACCACAACGCCCGGCTATTTTTCTGTTTTGCAGGTTGGCTGAGGCCAGGTTTGAACCTGCCACCTTCGGTATATAGGGCTGGTGCCCTATTCCATGAGCCATAGGTGCCACCCAGTTTATCTTCTTTTGAAAAGATTCTGTTCATGTCTTTTGCTCATTTTTTTTTCTTGAGACATAGTCTTACCTGTTACCTGGACTAGAGAGCTGTGGCATCAGCCTAGTTCACAGCAACCTCAAATTCCTGGGTTCAAAGGATCCTCCTCCCTCGGCCTCCTAAGTAGCTGAGACTACAGGTGTCCACCAAATGCCCAGTTGATTTTTCTATTTTTAGTAGAGATGGGGGTCTCGCTGTTGCTCAGGCTGGTCTGGAACTCCTGAGCTCAAGCAGCCCTCCCTCAGCTTCCCAGAGTGCATGAGCCACCATATCTGGCAATGAGTCCACTTTCTAATGGGGTGCTTTAATTTTTTTTTTTGAGACAGAGCCTCAAGCTGTCACCCTAGATAGAGGGCCATGGCATCACAGCTCACAGTAACCTCCAATTCCTGGGCTCAAGCGAGTCTCCTGCCTCTGCCTCCCAACTAGCTGGGACTACAGGCACCCGCCACAATGCCCGGCCATTTTTTGGTTGCAGCCATCATTGTTGTTTGGCAGGTCCGGGCTGGATTCGAACCCGCCAGCTCAGGTGTATGTGGCTGGCGCCTTAGCCTGTTGAGCCACAGGCGCCAAGCCTAATTTGTTTTCTTACTGATTTGCTTGAGTTCTTTGTAGATTCTGATTATTCGCTCTTTATTGGTGTAAATCATGTGAATATTTTATTCCTTTTTGTGGGTTGTCTATTTGCTCTGTTGATTGTTCCCTCTGCTGTGCAGAAACTTTTTACTTTAATCGACTTTCATTTATTTATTTTTGCTGTAATTGCCCTTGAGGCCTTCTCATAAATTCTTTGCCTAGTCCAATATCTAGAAGAGTTTTTCCAACACTTTCTTCCAGAATTCTTATGGTTTCATGTCTTAGATTTAAGTCTGTCATCCATCTTGAATTAACTTTTGTGTGTGGTGAGGGCTATGGATCCTGTTTCAATCTTCTATATATGGCTATCCAATTTTCCCAGCACCATTTATTGAAAAAGGGTTCTTTCCCCCAGTATATATTGCTGTCTACTTTGTCAAAGATCAGATGCCAATATGCGGATGGTTTTATATCTGAGTTCTCTGGTCTGTTCCATTGATCTATATCTCTATCTTTATGCCAGTACCATGCTGTTTGGTTACTATCGCCTAGTAGTATAGTTTAAAGTCTAGTAAAGTGATGCCTCCAGATTTGTTCCTTTTGTTTAAAGTTGCCTTGGCTGTTTGGGCTCTCTTCTGGTTCCAAATGAAGCATAGAATTATTTTTTATAGGTTTGTGAAAAATGAAAACTATAGACCAATATCCTTTTGTAGATGAAAAATCTATAATAAAATGTAGATGTAGATGAAAAATCCTCAATAAAATTCTAGCAAACTGAATTCAGCAGCAACATACACACCACAACCAAGTGGGCTTCATCCCAAGAAAGCAAGAATGATTCAATATACATAAATCCATAAATATGATTTACCACATAAACAGAAGCAAAAACAAAGGTCAGATAATCATCTCACTAGATACAACATTTGACAAAATTCAGTGCCCTTTTATGATAAAAACTCTCAACAAAATAGGCATAGATGGAACATATTTCAAAATTACAAAAAGGTGTATGCAACAAGTTCATCACCAATATCTTAGTGAATGGAGAAAAGGTGAAAGTATTCCCACCCAGAACTGTAGCAAGGCAAGAATGCCCACTACCACCACTTCTATTCAACACAGTTCTAGAAGTCCCTGCTACAGCAATCCTGCAAAAGAAGGAAATTACGGGTAAACCAATGGAGGAGGAGGAAGTCAAACTCCTCCTCTTTGCTGATGATATGATATGATCTTATACCTAGAAATTTCAAAGATTCCACCAGGGGACTCCTAGAATTAATAAATAAATTAAGCAAAGTCTCAAGTCACAAAATCAATGTACACAATTCATTAGCCTTCTTATACACCAATTTATATACTAACAATACTCTAACTGAGAATCAAGTCAAAAAGGCTCAATACCTTTCACAATAGCTGCAAAGAAAATAAAATACCTAGAAATACACTATGTATCTAACCGCAGAGAAATACACTATGTATCTAACCACAGAAAAATCTCTGCAAAGAGAACTATGAATCACTGAGGAGGTGAATCGCAGATGACATAAAAAAATGGAAAAACATATCATGCTCATGGATTGCAAAATCAACATTTATAAAATCTCCATACTACCAAAAGCAATTTATAGATTCAATGCAAATTCCCATAAAAAACACTTTTAAAGAAGATGAAGTGAGGTCTCACAGGCCTCAAATTAACTCCTAGAATAAGCGAACATTTTAATTGTCCTTATTTTTATTTATTTATTTTTTGAAACAGAGTCTCATTTTGTTGCCCTTGGTAGAGTGTCATGGTTTCACAGCTCACAGCAACCTCAAACTCTTGGGCTTAAGTGATTCTCTTGCCTCAGCCTCCCACGTAGCTGGGACTGCAGGTGCCCGCCACAACACTCAGCTGTTTTTAGAGACGAGGTCTTGCTCTGGCTCAGGCTGATCTCGAACTTGTGAGCTCAGGCAGTCCATCTACCTCGACCTCAGAGTGCTAGGATTACAGCGTGAGCCACTGCGCCAGGCCCTGTCCTTCAGTTGTCAGTTTGAGCTTGATAATGATTCCCTTAAAGTGGCATCATTTTCAACACCCCAAGCCTGTGTTTACAAGTTTCTTGAGAGACAGTTGGAAGAATAAAGACATATAATTTTCTTTTCTTGAAGTTGGTTTAATGCCGTCTAATATCAATAAAAGTTATTGCAAGTGATGAGAGTATCTGAGTTATTTTCTTGTGACAGATGTGGAATATTATATTACTATTAAGTAATATAGTTATTCTGTTTATCACAGACATCTTTCTGATGCATTTAAGTTTGCTTTATGTTAAGTACATGTAGGAGTTACATGTAATAATAGAAATATCTTCAAGGGAAAAATGAGGTTTGCATCTCAGTGGCATCTTTGATTCGGGGATGCCTCTGCCCGTAAGTATCAGGAATTGCTTTTTGTTGTTGTTTTTGAGGTAGAGTTTCACTCTGTTGCCCTTGTAGAGTGCCATGGCATCATAGCTCACAGCAACCTCCAACTCCTGAGCTCAATCGATTCACTTGTCTCAGCCTCCCGAGTACCTGGAACTACAGGCACCTGCCACAAAGCCCGGCTATTTTTTAGAGATTGGAGGTCTAGCTCTGGCTCAGACTGGTCTTGAACTCGTGAGCTCAAGCAATCCACCTGCCTTGGCCTCCCAGAGTGCTGGGATTACAGGCGTGAGCCACTGCACCTAGTGGTATCAGGAATTTTTTTTTAAATTTTTTATTGAGACATAGTCTCACTTTGTTGCCCTCTGTAGAGTGCTGTGTTGTCATAGCTCACAGTAACCTTAAAGTCTCAGGCTTAAATGATTCTCTTGCCTCAGCCTCCCAAGTATGCCTGGCTATTTTATTTTTTTTAATTTTATTTCTTTATTTTTTTTTTTTTTTTTTTTTTTGTGTGTGTGTGTGTTAAGCAGGCTTGGGCCAAGTTTGAACCCACCAGCCCCGGTGCATGTGGCCAGCACCCTAACCACTGAGCTACAGGCATCCAGCTGGTATCAGGAATTGTTAACCAAGAAAAGTGAACACACAATTTACAATAGAGATACTAACTTTTCTTGTCTGACATCAAAAACAAAGTCTAAAACTGTTCGCATACTGATAAATCAGCCAGAATAGACTGGAAAAGGACCAATAGGCAAATTGTACGATTTGAGAGGGACACACCAAGATAAAAATAGAATACAATAAATCTGGCAAAGATGACATTCTTGATCGTTTGAATTTCAAGTTATTCAAGCATACTCTGCTGAGGACTCCCCCCACATGATTGGGAAATAATAGCGCTCACACTGAAATACAGGTACACACGGCCAACTGGCAGCCGTGCCACCAATAGATGAGTACAGTGGGCCCAACGTCAACCAGCAAATGTTTGTTAACAGCTAACTGGGGATTAGAAGAGACTTTGCTTAAAGGCTACTTCCTATGTTCCTTCAGCTGTGTTCCCTGATCAAACTGGAAACTTTCAGCAACAACCACAGCCTGTTTTGCAGCTGAGCTTTCTGCATCAGGCCCTTTAGAGAAGAAAGATAATAACAGAGAAGGACTAGTAAGGAGCAGAGGGCGGTTCAGGGAAGAGAGTTGCAAGAGGGTGGTGGCCAGCGACCGCCTGTGTGGTCCGGGTTGCCCTGAAACAAGAGGAATTGGAAAAGCCTTTAGATTTACTCAGAAGCAGTCACTGATATTTTTTTCAAAAGAGCAATTTCAGAAACTCCAACTTCGGGCCATGATGAAGTAACTGGAACTGGAATTAACATTGAACAACTAGAAAAACTAGGTGAGCAGAGGACAGGAGAGAAGGAGAAGGGTAGGAGGAAGGGGGAATAGGGAGAGATTGGTTAAAGGATACGAAGTTACAGCAAGGTAGGAGTGATAGTGTTCTGTAGCACTGAAGGATGACTACTCTCAACAGTAATACATGAATTCAAATAGAAGGGGATAGTGAATGTTCCTAACACAAGGAAATGACGCATGTCAAAACATCACTATGTGCCCCATGAACGTGTACAATTATTTATACATTTTAATAAATAAAATTAAATAAAAAATAATTTTTTGTTAAGACAGAGACTTACTCTGTTGCCCCAGGCTAGGGTGCCATGGTGTCATCACAGCTCACAGCAACCTCAATCTCTTGGGCTCAAGCGATCCTCTTGTCTCAGCCTCCCGAGCGGCCGGGACTACAGGCACCACCACCATGCCCAGCTAGTTTTTTCTATTTTTACTAGAGATGGGGTCTTACTCTGACTCAGGCTGGTCTCAAACTTCTGAGCTTAAGCAATCCTCCCACCTCAGCATTCAGAGTGCCATGAGCCACAGTGCCCAGCCTTAAATAAAAAATTTTAAGAACAGGCTTGGCGCCTGTGGCTCAATGGGCTAAGGCGCCAGCCACGTACACCTGAGCTGGCGGGTTCGAATCCAGCCTGGGCCCACCAACCAACAATGACGGCTGCAACCAAAAAAATGTCTGGGCGTTGTGGCAGGCGCCTGTAGTCCCAGCTACTTGGGAGGTGGAGGCAGGAGACTCACTTGAGCCCAGGAATTGGAGGTTGCTGTGAGCTGTGATGCCACGACACTCTATCCAGGGTGACAGCTTGAGGCTCTGTCTCAAAAAAAAAAATTTTTTTTTAAGAACAAACAGAATATAGGAAACAGCTATTTTCAGACTTTGGACAATAAGAAGTATGGAAACGTGATCTCTGAGAGAAGGTGGCCGAAGATCCCTCTGGCTTTCTGCCTGGAGACACACATCTGGCCACGGAGCAGCGAAGGGACCCCATGTAATACGCAAAAGTTTTATCGAGCTAAGAAGACAATGACCAGAATCCAATAGCTTAAACCAGTGGAAATTGCAGGGCAGAGCTGCAGAGAGGAGAGAGGTAGCCAGAAAGAGAGCCCCAGAAATTTGCACAGGGTCGTTTGAATCTTATGTGAATATAGTGAAACCGCACAGTTTGGGAAAAGAGAGATGGGTGCTATGAACTGAACAATTTCTGAACTTGTAAAAGGCTGCAAATGGCTCAGGTTCTGACTACCCAGGGGACTGTCCTCCTTGACCACTAGGAGGATTCTGTGGAAATGCCAGGTGGGCCGGGCCATAGTCACATTCCGAAACCGTTCCCAGAATAAAAGCTATGTTAGGTCTGCCTCACAGAGCCTTACAACAAACCCCAAAGAATTAAACTCAGTCGCAAATGCCTTTGCTGCGTGCCACAACAAAACGCAACAGTCTTTGAAGGAAGAGAATAAAGTCTGGAGACATTCCACAATTTGACACTCGGAATGTCCAGAGAACATTCTAATACAGAACGACTGAGCTCATCAAGAAGCAGGAACGTGTGCCCATAAGCAGGAAAAACCGCTGTGAGGAAACAATGACAGAGACAGGGTAGGGCTAGCAAGCGGGAATGCTGAATAGCTTTCATAAGTATGTCTGATTATTTAAATGAAAACACGGACAAAGTGAGGAGAGAAATGGAAGATGGGAAAAAGAGAGAGAGACTTCAGCACAATGGCAGAGAACGACACCAGGCCGGAAAAAGAGAGAGACGAAGAAAACACAAGGAAGGCAAAAGACAAAGGCCATTTCATCAAGAAATACACTTGCAAAGACAGAAAAGAGCTGCAAGGTCGCCGGGCGTGGTGACTCACACCCGTAATCCCAGCACTCTGGGAGGCCGAGGCGGGTGGATGGCTTGAACTCAGGAGTTCGAGACCAGCCTGAGCAAGAGCGAGACCTCGTCTCTAAAAACAGAAAAACTAGCCAGACTGTGGCAGGTGCCTGTAGTCCCAGCTACTTGGGAGGCTGAAGCAAGAGGATTCCTCAAACCCAAGAGTTTGAGTTTGCTGTGAGCTATGATGTCACAGCACTTTACCGAAGGTGATGGAGTGAGATTGTCTCAAAAAAAAAAAAAAAAAAAGCAGTAAGGCCTATCAAAGGCTTAGGTTGTTGTCAGTTTTTTCCCCTAGAAGAAAATGTGAGAAGCTAAAAGTGACAGTTAAAGAGAAGGAGGCAACTGAGAAATAAAGATTTAATTGTTAGTGAAAATTGTGACGGGAATCATCCTAGGAAGCTTTGGGAGAGAAAACTTATCTCTAAAGGGAAGAGCAATGACTTTCCCTTGAGATAATGGAAAAAAATAAATATGAAACAGAGACAGAAAGTTTGAAGGAATTAAACAAGGCTGGAGTAGTTAAGGGAGTTTCTGTGAACAGTAAGCAAAAATCTTACATACAGGTGGCAAGATTGGGGAATCAAATAGAAAATGAGAAGAGGAGCCTGAACTGGAGACTGTGGGAAACAAGCCTCAAAAAGAAAAACTGCAAGAGGGCAATGCCTGTGTCTCAGTGAGTAGGGCGCCGGCCCCATATACCGAGGGTGGCGGGACAAACTGCAACAAAAAATAGCCGGGTGTTCTGGTGGGCGCCTGTAGTCTCAGCTACTTGGGAGGCTGAGGCAAGAGAATCTCCTAAACCTAGGAGTTAGAGGTTACTGTGAGCTGTGATGCTACGGCACTCTACCAAAACAAACAAACAAACACTTTGTTTGCTTCTAAAGGTTATGAAACATAAGGAAGACTATTTTGGGTAGCGCCTCTGGCTCAGTGGGTAAGGCGCCGGCCCCACATACCGAGGGTGGTGGGTTCAAACCCAGTCCCAGCCAAACTGCAACCAAAAAATAGCTGGGCATTGTGGCGGCGCCTGTCGTCCCAGCTACTTGGGAAGCTGAGGCAGGAGAATCACTTGAGCCCAGGAGTTGGAGGTTGCTGTGAGCTGTGATGCCACAGCACTCTACCGAGGGTGACAGCTTAAGGCTCTGTCTCCAAAAAAAAAAAAAAAGACTTTTTCAGGCTATTGAAAAGCTGGCTCTTTCTCTAAAAGCTGGGTTTCCATTCCCTAGGATGCCTCATCCTCCAACCCCCCAATAGGATTTACTATATCACATTGTCAAACATTTCTTTTTTTCTTTTTTTTTTTTTTTCTAGTTCTCTGGTATCCTGCCTGAGACCTGGCTTTTTTTTTTTTTTTTTTTTTTTGAGACAGAGCCTCAAGCCGTCACTCTGGATAGAGTGCCGTCGCACCACAGCTCACAGCAACCTCCAATTTCCTGGGCTCAAGCGAGTCTCCTGCCTCCGCCTCCCAAGTAGTTGGGACTACAGGCGCCCGCCACAACGCCTGGCCATTTTTTGGTTGCAGCCATCATTGTTGTTTGGTGGGCCCGGGCTGGATTCGAACCCGCCACCTCAGGTGTACGTGGCTGGCGCCTTAGCCCGTTGAGCCACAGGCGCCGAGCCATTGTCAAACATTTCTATGTCCTATTAATAAAATCTTTTTTCCCCCATAATCTGGCTCAAATGTTTTCCTGTAATTTTCAACTATGAATCCTAATTAAGGCAGCATAGCAAATTGAACAGGGTCCCTCCAAACACGTCTTCCCAGGACCTCAGGGTGTAACTTTATTTGGAAATGGAGTTTTTGCAGATGTAAGTTGTTATGTTAAAATGAAGTTACACTGGATTAGAGAGGGCTTTAATCCAGGGTCTGGTGTCCTTATGAGAACAGGTGAGGACAAGCAGAAATACACCCAGAGAAGGAAGACAAAGCAGACGGGCTGAGGAGGACCTGGGGCCTTCAGGAGTTTGATGGAGAAAGTTTGTCCCTTAAACCTTCTGAGGGAGCACAGCCCAGCTAATACCAAGACTTCAGACTTGCGGCCTCCTGACCTGTGGGAGAACACACTTCTGTCGTCTGAAGCCGCCCAGTTTGTGGTGCTTGGTTGCAGCAGCCTGAGAAATTTCAGGCTTTATTGTCATGGAAAGCGTGACACTCCACATTGAGGATAAACCCTTGAAGTTCTAAGTGCCTGCTGGGCCCGCAGCCCTTTTTAAGAAACAGGTCCCTAGTGCTGTGTTCTCTGTTGTCAAATTTCTCGCCGTATAGAACCAACCCTACTATTCCACTCCACGTGGTTGGCGCCCAAGTCCCCTTGGAATGAGCTACTCAGAAGAAGGCCTAAAGAACTTGGTGTCAATTTGCCTCATAGGGACACTCTGCATGGGACAGCAGGAAATCAGCTTGACCAAGAAATGAAAATACCAAATGAAAAAAGAATAGGCAGTATTCCAAGCCATGCTGAAAGTTTATTTCATTTCTCCTTGATCCTGAGACCAAGAGTGGTTGCCAGTTAAGGAGGCAGAAGACATTCCATGCTGTCCCATGAATCCCAGCAATAAGCCCTGTCATCGGGGATCATCTGGGCATGACCCCATTTCAACCTGTTTTAGTCAACTAGGGTTACCATGACAGAAATGCCATAGACTTGGTGGCTTGGACAACAGGAATTTCTCACAGTTCTGGAGGCTGGGAAGTCCAAGATCAGGTGCTGGTCAGTTCCCACTGAGGGCTCTCCTCCTGACTTGCAGAGCGCTGCCCTCTCACTGGCCTTTCTTCAGCATGGGGGGAGAAAAGAATGAGGGGGAAAGAGAGAGAGAGAAAAAGAAAGAAAGGGGAAAGGAAAAGAGAAAGGACAGGAAAGGGAGGGAAAGGGAAGGAAAGAGAAGGGAAGGGAAGGGAAGAAAAGGGAAAGGAGGGGAGGGGAAGGGAGAAGGAAGGGAGGAAGGAAGGAAGGAAGGAAGGGAGGGAGGGAGGAAGTAAGGAAGGAGAGAGAGAGAAGAAGGAAGGAAGGGAGGGAGGGAGGGAGGAAGGAAGGAGAAAGAGAGAAGAAGGAAGGAAGGGAGGGAGGGAGGGAGGAAGGGAGGGAGGAAGTAAGGAGAAAGAGAGAAGAAGGAAGGAGAGAGAGAGAAGAAGGAAGGAAGGAAGGAAGGG
>CAUYRH010076086.1:0-12064 GCA_963574655.1 Perodicticus potto | reverse complement strand
CCACTAATTCAGTTTACTTTATACATATACACGTATGTGATAGAATATAAATATATATTTCAGCTAAATTGTTTAATTACTTTTTAATACCCAGTGAAATTTACTGTTTAAATTGCCATTTTATTTTGTTTTTTATTTCATCTATTTTTTGACACAGAGTCTCACTTTGCCACTCTGGGTAGGGTGCTATGGCATCATAGCTCACAGCAACCTCAAACTCTTAGTTTCTGGGGATTCTCTTGCCTCAGCTTCCCAAGTAGTTGAGACTACAGGTGCCCACCACAATGCCTGCCTATTTTCAGAGACAAGGTCTTACTATGGCTCAAGCTGGTCTCAAACCTGTGAGCTCAGGCAATCCACCTGCCTCGGCCTCCTAGAGTGCTAAGATTACAGGTGTGAGCCACCATGCCTGGCCTATCTTGCCATTTTAAATTTATGTTTCCCAGTGTTTTTCTAATATATTTTGTGTTTTTAAAGAGAAAAGAAGCTTTTTTTGGCTCTGTTCTGAATTTTGTATTTATTAATTTGCTCTTTTTATGTCCCTCAGCTCCTTTCTTATTTATTTTTCTTCCTGCTTGAATATTTCTAACTTTTTATCTTACTTCCATATATGCTTTGAGGACTATGCGTTTCCCTCTACATAATGCTTTCATCATTTCCCACAACTTTCAATAAGTAATATTGTTCATCATCAATAAGTTATTAGAATTTATCAGGATTTTTCCTTTGAATCATGGTTATGGTAGTTTATTGTTACATTTCTGAATGTAGGGATTATTTTCTAATATCTATTATTTATTTTAAACTTACTGGCATTGGAGTCAGAGTTCATGGTCTGAATAAATCTAAACTTAATGCTTTATTGAACGTCGCATTTTGGATCAGCATGTTGATAATTAGTTTATTTGGTGGCACTTTGGAACAAGTAGCTATTCTTCATTTATTGACTCGATACTTACAAATGTTTATTAGATCTAGTTCAGAATAATATTTAAATCTGTAATTTTAGTGATTCTTGATACATGATTGAATTATAAATTACTGAAAGAGGCAGATAAATATTTCTAATTTTTCCTAGCAGACTTTGTCTATTTTTCCTAGTAGGTATCAGGTAATTGTTCTTGGTAGTTGAGGCATACAAATTGATGGTTGGGGCTTACAGAATTTAAAGTATTATATCTTCCCACTGAGTTGAAAATTATACTATTATGTAGTAATCATTTTGTCTCCAGAAATTGATGTCACCTTAAAATTGATTTTTATTTTTCCTAATATTAACTTAGTAAACTTCTTACTAGTATTTGGCTGGTACATATTTTTTTCTCTCCTTGGCTTTCCAACATTTTTCAGTCCTTATGTTTTAGATTATTTCATATATTCATTCAAATATTTCATTATTTCAAAGGCCTTTGAAATTGCCTTTGGTTGACCTGAACAAAAATACAAGGGTTCTTATCCAGGAGAAGGATTCTTCAACTTACTCTCTTGCCTTCTTCCAGGACCTGAGTAATAAATATAGGCTATCCCATATGAACCCAAATAGGTCAAGTGCAGAAAGGCTGTAACAATAACAAGGTCATTCATCTGAGGCAATAGTAAACCACGGCCATGATCAAGAAAGAGGTAATGTCGTGATGGCCACAGTCCCCACACAAGAAAAGCAATGGCAGAAGGCATCTATGGTCCCCCTGTATACAAAGTGTTTACAATGTTAGGGCCCCCCAAGAGGGCCATGTGTTATCAGATCATCAGGTTAGCAGAAAGAAGCAAAGAAACCTCCCATCACCAGGCCTGTAATCCCGGGCTACTCAGTTTAGTCCTTGGTTTCAGAAGGACTACCTGTGGCAGTCAGTTTCAAACAGTGTTGCTTGTCTGTAACAATAGATTCTCTGCCTCACCAGTACAGACATCTGGAGGTCAGGTGTTTTTCACAGAATATGCGGTAGCTGAGGCCATCACCCTCTAATGTCTCGCTGTAATTCAGGAGCTGTGGTCATGCTCTGCTGTCTTTGCTGTCTCTGCTGTCTCGGGCATGATCATAAACTCACAGTCAGACTGAATCCAAAGTGCTTGCAGCAGCTTGGAAAGGCAACATGGGGAGCAGGTTGTTTATTTGTTTCTCTGGAGGACAGAGGAACTTTCAGAAACAGTAAAATAAAAGATCATTAATGTTCTCCCTGGTGCCTTCCCAGGTGCCAAGGTTTTAGTGTAAGTTTTGTTTACTGTCATTATCAGTGTTCCATTTAGTAATAAAAACTTTATTACTTTAAAAAACAAAAGCATTCCCTATTCTCTGCCATACCTTTCATCTAGACAGGTATGCAAAAGGGGCAAAAGCGCTTTTATGGAAAAACATCCAACTTAATTAGAAAGACACATTATATTTAAGAATGGATTAGCACAAAATTATGAGCTTTTTAAAGATTTCAAAATAAGTTTACATAATCTCCCATACCTTTTTAAATAGTCATTTTGACCTCTCATTGATTTGAGTCTTTAGAAAATAATTTCGCCATAAGACTGAGATGTCAATACCTTTAAAAAGGGTATAAATTTGAAGGAAGGAGGAAGATGGCCTGATTAAACATGAGAAGTACTTCTGGAAAAATTGCTGCATTGATACTCTAGATGACTTATCCAGCATTTGCAGCCCTGATTTGGATTATCTTGTCCCAGTTTTATTTCCCATTAAGACATTTGATAATCTTTGTGGGTTGGGGGTGACAGGGCACATGAAGAGGGTGTGGTAAACCCTATGTGTGAGCCCACCAATGTGTACCTTGGACCACAAATCTAGCCCGTTTTCAGATGCACTGTACTCAGGAAAACATAGAAGGAAACAAATGTGGCCTGGTAGTGCCGAGCTAGTGTGGCCCGAGTCAAGAGAATGCATGGGGAGAGAAATAGGCAACTGCAGCCATGATCCGGTAAAACCCTCTGCTGAGAGGCCTAACATGACCTACTGGCACAGAATGTCTCAGCTTTTGACTTCAGGAATCTGTTCCTGGGTGTTGTGTTTAGGCTGGACAAAGGTCTGGCTGCAAGGACAAATTTTCCACACTGTTCATCATCCTGTGATGACAATGGCTTTCCATGTGTGTGGGCCCCATCTAGAATGGTGTCTGAATTTGCAAGGGTTACCCCTTTGTATATCTGAGAAGCAATTGGCCACACATCTGTTTGTCTGGAGTGGAAGACACCTCAGCCTCCGTGCTTCGTGAACAAGTCTAGTTTGCTTGTTGGTTATGTTTCTCTTTGTCAGTTCAGGGGCGTCCCTGATAAGCCACTACACGAGTAGGAAAAAGTCATAAGGAAAAAATTGATTTTTACCAGATATCTTGACTCTGAGGAGATGGGGGAGTGTTTGTCTTACATGGCCTTCTGAGGCTTCCCAGTGGCTCCAGAAAACACTAGGCTACAGCCACGAGTCAGGCAGGTTCACAGTCCTATGAATGCCCTCGATGGTTTTAACTGCAGCAGTTACCGTCAGGGCTTGGAGATAAAGGCTAGCAGCAGTATATATAAATGATATATAAATACAGTAATACATTTATCGGGTGGGGCCTTAATAGAGGTTTGTAGTAACCAAAGTGACCCATTCATAGTGAGTCTTGGGCAGAGTTCTTGTGGTAGTAGGCTCAGACCTAAAAACAAAAAACCATGATTATCTCTCTTCATCTTGGTGTGAGATTGCAAGAAGTGCAGTCACCTATGCATCTAAAAGGCCCATGAAGTGCTATTTTCTTTTATTTATTTATCCAGTGAATTTAACTTTGGCAAAGGGATTTTAGTTTCCCCCTACCCCCATCTAGGGAAGATAGCTCTTGGCTGTTTCAGGGGGTACCTGGTAGGATTTGGCCCCAAGTTTACTGGGGCAGGAGGAACCAGTGGAGAGCTGGGTAGAGCAGCCTGCTGGCACAAAGCTATTTCTTGGCCAGCACTCCCATGGGACAGTGTAGGACAGAACAGAGAAGGGCTTCTGGAGGTATCTAAAGTGCTAGGATTTCTTCGCAGATGTCATTACTTCAAAAAGGGTTATAAATTCCAAGGAAGGAGGCAGATAACCTCATTGAATACATGAGGTCCAACAATTAAGTTTTCAGACTCATGCTAGAGAAAGTGCTACATAATTCTGCTGAATATTGCGATGAATACTTTGCAATACTCCCTTTGGCCATCTGGTGACCACAGTGATGTTCAGCAGTGAGGTACGTAGCATTTTTTGTAGGATGAGTTTGAGAAGTTTATTGCCTTATGTCATAAGAAGTACTGGATCTGGCAAAATATACCAAAGGGCTCTACAGTCCTTTTTCTTCTGAAATTTTAATATCTTGCTTAATAGAGAGTGTTTATCAGCGACAGCAACCTGCTCAGTATTAGTCAGCATACAAGAACTCCCTGACACTCTCTGATCTCGTTGGTAGAGGCCCGAAGCAAAGGCTAGGAAATTCCCTACATTTCTCTACATCTCCAATTGAGTTCACCACGTACAGATGCTCAGCTAGAAAGTCAGGGACTAATAAGGGACTAATAAGGTTTCCTCAGAAATGAAGTTTATAAAACCAATCCTCTAGCATCCTCCAGGAATGCCCTGTGGCTTCAGCAAGTGTTTTAAAACCTACTGTCAAGACTGGGAAAGTGCCCAATAGGCTGAGCTAGCACTTCTAAAGACCTGTGTGTCGCCGCCTGTGGCTCAAGTGGCTAAGGCGCCAGCCATGTACAACTGAGCAGACGGGTTCGAATCCAGCCTGGGCCTGCCAAACAACAATGATGGCTACAACCAAGAAAAAAAAAAAAAAGAAAGAAAGAAAAGACCTATGTGTGACATTCACCCTGGGACCCTTAGTCTCTTGCTAATGATTCAAAGGCACCCTTCTGGAATGACCCAGGTACTCTGCTAACACTTCCCAAGAACAGACTCCAGATTTTCACTCTTCCAGAGCTTAATACTCTTGGCCATTGCACCAATTTTTCAGAAACCCAGCTTCAATTGGAGAGAATTAACAGAGCTACCAGGTGTCAAAAGTAGTCAATTAAAGCAATAAGCAAAAATGGAATTAACAGTTCAAGCCTTTAATCACTTATTTCAATAGTCTAAGGAAGAAGCTAAAGCCAGAGAAAGTGCTAATAGCCCTTCACCCACAGTGCTTTCATCCAAGGAACATTACAGAGGTTCAAGGTCAGCTAGATAAACAGACATGAGGATCTTTCTAGCATACATTTAAATAATCTAAAAAAAAAAAAAAAAAGCCATTGGGTGATCAGATACTGAAGAATTCCAAGGTTAAAAGCCAAAATGCAGCAAATTTCCAGAGAGGTAAATGTTATCAAGAAGACTCTTTAACCATGAGAGCATTTGGTAAATGTCTAGAACCCAGGCTTTGTTTACATAGCCTCACAGGAATGAAGGCAGAAACAAAACCCACTATTCATCCAAGGTAGAGAGTCTAAAAGGTAAAACATTTCTCTAAAAATCTGCTACATAAAGTTCTGTTTTCAATCTAACTGTGAACCAGAGATAAACTCCCCAACATTATATCAGTATCAAGAAAACTATTCATAGTTTTGTATTGTAGCTGAGCATAACAAGGGAGAAAGTCCTTCAGAATATGAAAACTTAAGTAGAGAAATACATATTTGCAGCCCAATTATTAGCAGTCATGATTTAAAGTAATACTAAAGTAGTAGTACGTCCAGGAAGTGGAAGGAACACAAATGAAGCCAAAAATTGCAAATCAGCAGGAAATAGGAATAGATAAGCAAAGTCTTCAGATATTTTAATTATGAGTACATTATATAACAATTATGTTTACCATTTATAAAGATAAGAACGCAGTTGGAAAGGATATATTTTTAAAATTACCTTATAGGTTTGAGAAAAAAAGGAAAAGCAATTAAACATCTTTTTTAAAAAGAGATAATCTATAATTAAAATATACAACTCAAAGAACATATACTTTTGAATAGGGGAGGGAGTTAAAACTTTCTGAATTTCGTGCATTGTCTAGGAGGATGGTGAAGGTAGTAATTAATTTTAGAATTTGAATCATTAAATATATCCTGGTATGTTGAAATGCCCACACTACTTACTAAAGAAGATAACACAGTGTATTTATCTTCCAACCTAATAGACTGAAAACAAAACAAAACAATAAATGCAAGTAAATGCGTATAAGAAACATAAAATAGGACAAATATAAAGCAAAATTAAGTTTAAAACCTGAAATGCTAATCATGCCAAAAATTGAAAATATAGCAGTATTACAGATACTACAAAAATTAATTAGACAGATAAGAAGATATTGTGAACAAGTTTGACCACCAAATTTGAAAACATATAAACCATAAAAGTTCCTTTAAGTATACAACGTGAGTAAAGAAGAACTAGAAGACTTAAGAAAATCAATACTCCAAAATAAATCAGAAAGGCAAAATCCCAAACCAGATAACTGTATTTGATTAATGAATTCCACCCAATACTAGTGATACAAATAATTTTAATCATACACAAACTCTTCCAGAGAATATATTATAAAAGTAAGGTAAATTACAATTTATTTTATGAAGATTATATCACCTTAATCCTGAATTGCACAAAGGAGTTGTAGAGAAAATGAAATATACAAGCCACTCTTATTTCTAAGACAAAAATGATAAGCAAAATATTAGCAAGTAAAATCCAGCAATATATTAAAAAAATGTTGAATTCAGGTATAAATCATGACTGAGGAGTGGTTTAACAATAAAATATAAATCAACATTCGAAACCCACTTGAGCAACATAATAAGACTCTGGTGCTACAAAAATATAAATAAATATATATAAAACAATACATTTTTAAATAAATATAATATAATATATAACATATATATAATGATACACAGTATCACAGTATATCACACATAAATATGTTCTAGATATTGACATTGACCGTCCTAAATATAGACAAAATTTTTAAAAATATTAATTTACAATGGATGTTGTTGCTAGACACATGGATTTTTTAAACCCATCAAAAGCAAAAAATGAAATTGTCCTCTATATGAAATCCCAAAACATTTCAAGATGAATCAGACTAAAAAATGACAAAAAACATACAATTTTGGAAAATAAGAGATTTATGAAATTGGAATAGAATTTTTAAAACTAGACATAAAGCACTTCCATTATTCAGGAAACTGATAATTTTGACCAGACTAAAATTAAAAAACATCGTTATCATAATCAGAATAGGAACAAAGACCAAAGTCAAGAGAAGAGAACATTATGGGAATATTTTATGTTAAAAATAGAATTCTCTGAACAGCAGATTATATGTGCAATTTTATAATTTGCCCCATTCGTGGAAATTTTATGATAACGGTGTTTTTAATTTCATTTGTTCCTATTCTGATTATGATTCTTCTTTTCATTTCTTTATTAAACGAACAAAATCTTCATGATAAGAATCAAATAAGTACTCTTATTTTTGCTCTCTCTGAAACTTTAACTCAAAATTAACCCTTTTAACATTTTCTGTGGTGTTTTGTATATTCTTCCATGGTAACATTTATTGCATTGTATTTTATTATCTGTTTACATGATAGTATGAAAAGGTAGGACATATTACTGGCTTTGTCTCCACATTACAGTAGTCTTTATTGTCATGAATCCCATTGTCAAGTGTTCCTTTTCAGATCAATCAGCCTTCGTATTGCCTTGTTGTTGAACGTGAGCTTTTACATGTCCTTATATAAATCTTAAACTTCATGGATAGCTGATTTAAATAATCCGAGTTGTATAGTTTATTATTTGCCATCACTTGACACATGTCCATATGTGTTTGTGTGCAGTCTTGGAGTTTGAATGCAATAAATGTATTTATGTAGGTGGATTTCTCTGTGTTATTTTGAATGTGGTTAGTGAAAGAAAATTGTCCAGATAAAATTAAACATCTTCAACATAGGACTTTGATAGTTCCAATATAATGAACTGGAGAATTCTCAGCTTTGCTCTAGTCTGTTGGCTTTGCTGTTCACTGTAATCATTATCAATGCTCTGTTATGCATAGACTTGAAACAGGGGATTCTGATTTTTTTTCATCTTTGAGAGGGAGATTAACAGGAATATAGGAAACATAATAATGTTTTACTTATTACATTTATGAAACTAAAAATTTGTTGCCAACCCTATAAAAATTTTCAGTATAAGATTAAATAAAAAAATAAAATTAGAAATAAAAACTTCAAAAAAGTAAAATTGACATGTGATATTTTGTATTAATTGCTATTTCTACTATTAAAGATAATTATCACATAAAGGATAAATAAGACCTAATGAAAAATCCCTTTTAATTGCATATATTCTTTCATTTAATTACCACATAGATATTTGTGTCTATAACATTTAAAGTCTGAAAATTTTAGGAAACATTGGTTGAAATATATTGTATTTATCCTTAAGGGGAAAAGCCAAATATATACTTTTAATTATATTGGCCTTACTCTAGCTCCTACTTTTTATTATTTGTTCATATACACAATCAATATTGGTATGAGTTTATAAGCTTGTAAGATTTGGGAATGCTAAGCAAAAATTTACGTCAATTAGCAAAACACTATTTTTTACCTTATATTTTGTAGAGATTATTTTTATGGTAAATGTAAATTTTTTTCACCATTGATCAAGAAATAAATCCCATCCTCCTCAAAACAACATCTGCTGAAACAGATTTGTCCAGATCTGAATTGCACTGTTTAAACCATTGTCAGTATTCAACTAATAGCTAGTTCCATTTCTGGGGCTATATTTAAGTACTCATTCTTGATTCAAGTTGTCTTATTCCAAATACAGAAGTGAATTTTTAGATATCCTAGCTAACTTTAATGGAAAGCTTATCATAGCCTACTGCTCAAATCTTCTAGAACTGACCTCTGCCTTGTCCTAGAAACGACATTATGACTTAGCACCTGTGAAACTTATTTGCTATTATTTCTTCATTTATCTTTCATATGCAAATTGACCATGAGCTCTCTTAAAATAAGTAGTCATGTTTTAACCTGGTTATTTCTTTAATGTTTACCCTGCTGCTTATGAAAATTGTCCAGCGAAAAAATAAATGAATACATTAATTAGTATAATGAAGTAAGATGATTATAACCATTTTATAACTAATTTTATCAATAATATGTTCGTTTTTATCTCGTGTTGTACAATAATCTTAGCAATAAGACACAGGTAATAAATATCACTGTAAAACGGATACGGTTTAATTTTATTTAGGGAAAGACATAGGTTATCTGAATAAGTGTATATTCTTAAATGTGCCATAATCTTTCCTGAATCATGAATTTTCTTTTAAGGATAAATATATTCTTTGTAATCTTTTATAACATGCTCATTTTTGGATAAAAATTTTTGTTCTCTTATTTTTATTTTACATGATGTCAATGAATGAAAACATTGCAAAGAGCTGCCATTTTGCAATACCCTGAGGTCAGCAATTTGAGCAGCAATTGGGAAATGAAGTTTTATATAGTTCTCTGAATTTTCCTATGCTCAATAGTATTTGTATTACTTTGCTCAGGCAAGCTTAACAACATACTCCAGTCTGAATGGTATAAATAAAAGAAATTTATTTTCTCACATCTCTAGAGACTAGAAGTCTGAGATCAAGGTGTTAAATTTGTCTTAGTCTGAAGCTTCTCTCCTTGGCTTGCCGATGGCTGCCTTCTTGCTGAGCTCATTTGGCTTTTTCTCTGTGTGTGTATTTCCCTGATGTCTCTTTCTTTATATGTCCTAACTCCTCTTCTTATATGGACATCAGTCATATTAGATTAAGGCCTATCCTAATGGCCTAATGTTAATGTAATCAATTATTTAAAGGGCTCATTTACAAATACAGTCTCATTCTATGGTACTAGGGGTTAGGGTACAACACATGAATTTTTTTTTTTTTTTAAGATAGAGTCTCACTTTGTCGCCTTTGGGAGAGTGCTATGGGATCGCAGCTCACAGCAACCTCAAACTCTTGGGCTCAAGAGATTTTCTTGCCTCCACCTCCCAAGTAGCTGGGACTACAGGCACTTGCCACAATGCCTGGCTGTTTTTTTAGAGATGAAGGTCTCCATTTTTCTTAGGCTGGTCTTCAACTCCTGAGCTCAAGCAATCTACCCACCTCAGTCTCTGAGAGTGTCGTCTATATTTGAACATGCATGTACATAATCATAATATAATTTATCATTTGCTATCAAATTATCTTTGAAGGGGTAACAAAAAGTCAGAGTTAACTGTATTTCCTTCCCCTGTCCCCTGTATATAGAATAATTGTATTTCCCACAATCACTTTCTGCTAGTGATTCATGAAACTGAATTCTGGCCAATGAAAATGCTAATGGTCTCCAAAATTTCATTCCTTGGATCTGTCCTATTGAATATGATACTTACTGATAAGTAGTCATAGTAAAGGATGTAAAGTGTGGTATTGTTGAAGTAGTAAAAAGTAGAGGGCAAAAACTTCAATATCATTGTAAATAGTTAAATAATACAATGTACAATCAAATGAAAATCTCATGTAGCCTATAAAAGAATGACCTCGATCTATGTGTGTCAACATAGAGCCACAACAAAAACACTTTATTAGGTTATTTTTAAAATTTTTAGAAAATTTACATATTAGTCTACAATCATGGATCCGTAACCAAAAATAAACTTGCAAAAAGCAAAGTTTTAAACTGCTTTTGTCTGTATGTATAAAAATTATAAATCTACCTGGAAGGATAGCACACGAAATCAGAAGTTTGGTTACCGCTAGAAGATAAGGGGAGAGGATAATAATTGCTTTTCTTTAATGAAGATGTTTTGGTGTATCTTAAATGTCCATTTTTTTTTTTTTTTGCAGTGTTTGGACGGGGCCAAGTGTGAACCCACCACCTCCAGTATGTGGTGCTGACGCCCTACTCCTTTGTGCCACAGGTGCCACCCACTAATTGTCCCTTTCTTTTTAATTTAAAGGAATGTATGTTTTATTTGCATATTTACAATAATTTAAAAAATTAAAGTCTATGTATAAATCCATTTTTCTATAAGAATTATCTCTTACCCCATTTAAGCATTCTTAATTGCATCCATTTTATTTATACAACTCATTATCTTAATATCGCTTAGAATAAGATTTAATTTGTTTCCACTTTTCTTCTATTATGTCATTACCAACAGATAATGCTATGTGTAACCAACTTACCATCATCTAATGTTTGTTATCCTCAAATATCACCCTGGAGTTAGAGAGTACAGTGTTTGTATAACAGAATTTCTAAGCAGGGAAATGAATTTACAGTGTTAAAATATATTTAATATTATAGTAGCAGTCTAAATAATACACATTTAGGAAATATCAGTGACAAAATCTTCATAATAGATGAGGATATGCAAATGACAGACCCTGATAAGTCAAGAAATGAAAAAAAATTAGTAACAGTATTCGCTATGAGGAATTGCCATATTTTATTCCTTTTCTGCAGTCTAGAATTATTTAGCCTTCCTCTCACCCAGCTTCACATGGCATTTACTGCAGCAAAATGTCCTGACTCATTTTCCACCAGGTTTCTTCATTTTGTTTTTTTTTTTTTAATTATTTTTTATTGAGTCATAACTGTGTACAATGATTCAAGCTTGGAGTACAGTGTGCGGGCTTCTTCATTTTGAATTTATACTTGTTTCACATGCGGAGAAAAGCTCTAGAAAGGTCTTTTTTTCTTATTTTCTCTTTCATTTTTGTCACATAACAGTACTCTGCTCTTTCTAAATCTTGTATTAATAATTCTTCATCATAGCCAAAACCCATTTTTCCTATACAGAGTCCTAGTTAACACACTCAGTTGCAAAAAATAAATTCAAAAAAAGAAAACAATACAAGTCCTTTTTTTTTTTTTTTAAAGAATACTTTTGAATGTAGAACACAGAGTGGCTGTTACATCAGAAGACCAAGCAAAATTACCAATTTTAATACTGTGATTTTCAGTGTGGGACAGAGAAAATTTGTAAGTGTCTACCTCTTGTGGAAGCGTTTGTAACAACTGTTTA
>CAUYRH010076083.1:0-24430 GCA_963574655.1 Perodicticus potto | reverse complement strand
CATTCACATTAATTGAAATCAATGATAAATCTTTAGAAAGTCCAGTGGACATTTTTAATCCTTTCATCACTGTGGAAGCTGAAATTTGATAAAACGTTTCTGGGTGAGTTTACTTTTGTGGTGGAGAATTACGCTGGTCATTATGGAGGATAGGTCTGAGAATATCCAGGAGAGCTGGTTTAGTTACAGCAAATTTCTTCAACATGTGGATGTCGTTAAAATATTTAATTTCTCCATCATAAATGAAACTCAGTTTAGCTGGGTACAGGATCCTGGATTGAAAGTTCTTTTGATTTAGGAGATTAAAATTTGATGACCATTATTTTCTAGCTTGAAAGTTTTGATCAGAAAGATCTGCATTTATTCTAATATTCTCCCCCTTGTAGGTAATGGATTTCTTACATGTGACTGCTTTCAGAATTTTCTCCTTTATATTAACTTTAGTGAAGTTAATTATGATGTGCCTTGTGGATGTCTTATTCGGATTGAGTTGTGCTGGGGTTCTGAAGCTGTCTGCTATCTGAATTTCAGAATCTCTTGGCATGTCTGGAAAGTTCTCTTTCATAATCTCATAAAGAAGAGACTCTTTGCCTTGTGACACCACTTCATCATTTTCAGGTATCCCTATAAGGCGATTATTGGTTTTCTTTGAGTTATCACAGGACTTTCTGAGAGAATGATCCATTTTTGCCTTCCATTTCTCTTCTTCTTTGGAAGTTTGGGAGCATTCAAAAGCTTTGTCTTTGATGTCAGAAATCCTTTCTTCTGCTTGCTCCATTCAGTTACTGAGGGATTATTCTACTGTTTTTCTCAGATGTTTGAGTGCTGCAACTTCTTTTCTCAATGTGTCAAAATCTTTGATCATTTTGTGTTTGAATTCGTTGAATTCTTGAGACATCTGTTGGGTCTTCTTTTGGATTACTGCCTGAAATTCTAATTCCATCTTTTCCTGCATTCCGCTGATCTTATTTGCTATTCAGACCCTGAATTCGATTTCTGACATCTCAGCCATTTGCTTACGCAAGGGAGCTTGTGTTGTATCTACCTTGTCGTTCCTTGGGGGAGTTGATCTACTCTGATTATTCACATTGCCAGTATTTTTCTGTTGATTCCACCTCATTCTTATTTTTCACTGTTGCCTATGACCATCCTCAGAGTTGGGGAGGTTTCTCTCTCAGATCAGACCCCAGCAGGATCACTCTGTTGTTGCTGGACCTTTGTAGGGAGTGACCCTGTGTAGGTCCTCTGGGACTTCCCCACCCAGAGAGTTCTGATTGCAGGAGCACCTCCGGACAGTGGCAGGCCCAGATCAAGCACCAGGGAGTGGGAGAGGGCACTCGGTGGCCTTTGCAAAGGGAGCCCGTGCCTCCTGCAGTCTTTGGCTGGGAGGAGGGCTCTGGAGGGAGGGTGGTGGGCTTGGGCCACTGATCGGGAGACAGGTGGGGTCCCAGCGGGCTGAAGGCTGAGGCCCGATGGTGCACAGATTGGCACTGGGTGGGAGTCTCAGCGGACTTCATGGCTGCTGCTGGTGGTGGGCCAAGGCCCAGGGGGGTGCCAATCGGGGCATGTGGGATTCCCAATGGTGTGGAGGTCCTGGCTGCTGTGGGCTGTGGACCTGGGGCATGGATCATAGCTGGCAGTTCCCTGAAGGCAGCAGGCTGAGTCCAGGCGGGGCACAGACAGGAGCTGTTTGGGAGTCCGGCAGACTTCCTGGCTGTTGCTGGCGGCAGGCCAAGGCCCAGTGAGGTGCCAATTGGGGCTGCTCGGGCTTCCCGGCGGGTGGAGTTCCTGGAGGGTGTGGGCAGTGGGCCTGTGGCACAGATCTGGCTGGGCAGGGATCCGCCCATAGGAGTCCTAGCAGACTTCCTGGCTGCTACTGGCAGCAGGCCAAGGCCCGCCAGGGGTCCTGGTGGAGGGCCAAGACCCGGTGGGGTGCAAATCAGGTGGAGTTCCTGACCTGGGGACTGGCGGGGCTCAGTGGGGCCCCAGAGTCTCTTACCTGGTGGGTCACCTGGTCTGGAAGGTAGGGAGGGTGGGCGCTGCTCAAGTCTTCCTCCCTCAGTTTCAGTAGAGGTCAGGCTTCTGGTGCCAGGTAAAGGGGGAACGGTGTCCTGGAAGTTCAGAATGGTGGAAAACTTTAGTTTAGTTTTTCTGCCTGAAGCTTGGTTTCTTGAAGTTGCTGCTTGCCTCAGAGGTAAACTGCAGTTATCACTTCTCTCTCTCTTGGCTGGGCTCCCAGTCTTCAGCTCAATTGGGCAGTTTCTAGAGGTTATCTTTCCTTTTGGACAGGAGCCTCTGTCGGAAGCTGCTTCCAGTCGGACATCTTGCCCCCAAGCTCCACTCAACATTTTTAATTCATCAGATAAATGCCAATCAAAATGAGTCTGAGATATCATATAACTCCAGTAAGATTAGCTAACATCACAAAGTCTCAAAACTGTACTAGCTGGCATGGACGTGGAGAGAAGAAAACACTTCTAAACTGCTGGTGGATTAGCAAAGTAATACAACCTTTATGGAAAGAAGTATGGAATGTTCTCAAAGAAATAAAAGTCAACATTCCATTTGATTCTACAGTTCCATTACTGACATCTACCCAGAAGAACAAAAATCATTTTACCACAAAGACATTTGCATCAGAATGTTTATTGCAGCTCAATTCATAATTGCAAAGTCCTGGAAGTACCCCATTCATGCCCATCAACCCATGAATGGATTAAGAAACTGTAGCATATGTATACCATGGAATACTAAGCAGCAAGAAGAAACAATGCATCTTTGCACCTTTTATGTTTACTTGGATGGAGTTGGAGCACATTCTTCTTAGTAAAGTATCTCAAGAATGAAAACAAAATCCAATGTACTTCACAATAATATGAATGTAATATATAAACAATTATGTGCCCACATGAAGATAAAACACATATATAGTCTAGCAACAGGGAGTAGAGAGAAAGGAGAGGGGAGAAGGGAGGAGGGAGGAGGATTCATGGGATCTCATCTAATGTGCACAATTTGAGTGGGTTCAGCATGGCTTCCCCCTGGGTGAAGGGCTAAATTACAATGTGAACTTTACCTTAGAAGTGAGAACAATGTGCCCTAAAATTATTTATGCTCACATTAATTTGAAATAACAACAAAAAAAAAAACCTGGGAAGATGAAAGTCAGAGCAATGAAACTACAACTGGAAATGACATGCCGAAATAATTTATTGAAATGACAGAAATAGAACTCAGAATAGGAATGTCAAATACGATGAATGCAATTGAAGAGAAATTGAAAAAGAAGTCCAAAAATTTTTCTCAATAAATCACAGAAGTTAAAGACTAAGTCACCAAATATCTGGACATAATTACGAAGAATATAATGGCCCCAAAGAATTGAAAGAGGCAGTCACAGATTTTAAAACACAGTGAAGAATCTAAGCAATAGATTAGAACATGGGGAAAAAAGAACCTCAGGATTTGAAGACAAGACCTTCAAGCTAACCCAATCATTAAAGAGATGGAAAAAAAGAGCAAAAGCAGAACAATCTCTTAGAGAGATATGAGACTACACAAGTCATACAAACACATGAATAATAGGTATCCATGAAGAATAATAAGAGAGTCCTGAATGCATGGAAGCTCTTTTTGAAGACCTTATAGTGGAAAATATTCCAAGCATTGCCAGATGTACAAATACTAGATAGCTATCAAATTCCAGGACCACTCGACTCAAACAATCTCTGCTACACATTGTAATTAACTTGGTCAAAGTCAAAATGAAAGAGAAAATTCTGTAAGCAACCCAGTGTGAGCAGCAGCTTGCCTTTAAGGGGAAAACCATTACAATGAACAATGAACACAGTGAACTTTTCAGTAGAAACTCTATAAGCCAGAAGACAATGAGGACTCACCTTCAATATTCTCAAACAAAATAACTTCTCGCATAGGATTTTGTATTCTCCTAGGCTAAATTTCCTATTCAATGGAGTAATGAAATCATTTAGTAACAAGAAAAAAATTGAGAAAATTTGCCACTTCAAGATCAGCTCTGCGGCAAATAGAATAGTACTTTATTCAGACCAATACAAGGAAGCACCAACAAAGTAAAGACACCTGGAAATTATAGGACAAATCCTAGCTTTCATAATGGCCCATGGGATAAATCAAGCAATGGACCTCCACATAGACAAAAAGAAATTCATCCTATATATCAGTTCTCTCAATAAACATAAAGGGCTTGAATTCACCATAGAAGAGGCACAGGGAAGTATATATGTCTTCAGTAAACACAAGTAAACTCCAAGGACAAAACAAGACTCAGCGTGAAGGGTTGAAAATAATATGTCAGGCAAATGGAAATCAGAAGAAAGCAGGAGTTGAAATCCTATTTGTGGACAGAATTAGCTTTAATGCAACAAAAGTAAAGAAAAGCAAAAATGGGCACTATATACTGGTCAAGAGAATGATATAACAAGAAGCAATTTCAATTCTTTGTTTATGTTGCCAATGCAAATGTCCCCAGATTCATAAAATTAAGCCCAATTGGTCTGAACAACTGATATCCCACAACATCATAATTCCAGGGAATTCAAACCCCCACTAACAAAACTGGACAAATTCCCAAGAAGAAATTAAACAAAGGAATAGTGAACTAGATGTGCTCAGCAGAGTCACACAGAGCATTCCACCCCAATAACACTGAATATACATTCTGTTTATACACAAATGGGAATAAAACTAGAACTCAATTACAACTGAAATCTTTATCCCCACTCAAACTCATGGAAACAAAGCAACATTTATCTGGACAACATCTGGGTCAAGAAATAGACATGAGGTAAATTATTAGATTCTTTGAACAAAATGACAATGAAGCCAAAAACTATCAAAACCTGTGGGATATTGTAAAAGCAGTCCTAAGAGGAAAATGTATCACATAAAATGACCACATTCAAAAACCAAATTGAATGCAAATTGACAATCTAACAAATCATTTCATGAAACTGGAAAAAGAAAAACAATTCAATCCCAATCCTAGGAGAAGAGAAATAACCAAAAGTAGATTAGAATTAAATGAAATCAAGAACAAAAGGACCAAAGATTAATGAAAAAAAGTTTGTTCTTTAAAAAGATAAATAAAGTCAATAAACTTTTGGCCACATTAAAGAGAAGAGTAAGATTTTTAATAGTGTGAATGAGAAATGAAAAAAGAGGAATAACAACACATATCACAGAGATATAAAACATCATCACTAAATATTTAAAGAAGCTCTAGACCCAGAAATTTGAAAATGTGGAAGAAATATTTTAATATTTGCAATAACATTTGATACCTATACTTAAAAAGGAAGAAATACAACCTTGAACGGACTGATATCAATCACTGACATTGCAAAAATAATAAAAAAGCCTCCAGCAACAATAAAAACTCCTGAATAAGATAGTTTTACATCATAAGTCTCTTAAACTTTCAAAGAGATGCTTGTACTTAAATCATAGAACATATTACAAAACATGGAAGAAGGAACCCTCCTGAGCTCCTCTATGAAGCAAATATCACTGTAATACCAAAACTAAGAAAGTACCCTCTACACCCTCCAAAATACTACAGACCAATAACATTAATGATTATTG
Organism: Perodicticus potto; assembly: GCA_963574655.1. NCBI lineage: Eukaryota > Metazoa > Chordata > Mammalia > Primates > Lorisidae > Perodicticus > Perodicticus potto. The sequence goes on along the minus strand of CAUYRH010076083.1, from coordinate 18,808 downwards.
ATGCAAAAATACTTGGTAAAATACTTGCAAATAGAATTCAGGTACACATTACAAAAATTATACACCATGACCCAGCTTCATCCTAAATATGTAAGGCTGATATGCAAATCCATAAACTTAATTTGCCACATAAATAGAAGCAAACACAAAAACCATATGATCCTCTCAATAGACACAGAAAAGGATTTGACAAAATTCAGCATCCTTTTCTGATAAGAACATTTAATAAAATAGACATAGAAGGATCATTTATTAAAGTGATAGAAGCCATCTATGAAAAACCCTCAGCCAATGTCATACAGAATGGAATAAAACTTAATGGATCTTCACTTAGAAGTGGAACCAGACAAGGATGTTCACTATCACTACTACAATTCAACATAGCGCTGAAAGTTCTGGCCAATATAATCAGGCAAGAGAAGGAAGGATATCAAGGGTATCCAAATAGGAAATGTGGAGGTAAAACTTTCACTCTTTGTTGATGACAGGATGTCATACTAAAAAAAACTAAGGACTCAACATGAGACTCTTGGAAGTGATCAAGAAATACAGTAATGTCTCAGGATGTCATCCATATGCCTGACATTATTTATGTCTATTCATAAGTTGAGAAACATTTAGGTTGATTTCATATATGAGCTGTTGTAAATAATACTGCAATGAACATGGGAGTGCAGATATTTTTCAACATGTTGATTTCAGTTCTTTCATATATATTCTCAAAGGTGAGATTTCTGGATTATATGATAGTTCTATTTTTAGTTTTCTGAGTACCCTCACACCATTTTCCATAATGACTGTTAATTTACATTCCCAGCAACAATCTGAAAGAGTTCTCTCTTCTCTGCATTCTCACCAACAACATTGTCTTTCACCATCTTCATAAAAGCCCTCACAAAAAGTGATTTCTAAATCAAATGTTATGAAACTGCAAATCTTCCTGGACTCCAGCAGAGGCAATGAACATAATATGGTGAAGAGAAGATTTCACAATACAGGGCATTGTATGCATAAGGAATGTTTGCAGAAATTGGTATATGTTGAAGATTAACTCATACAAAGTAAGATAATAATCAAATGTATACAAACAAAATATTTTCTCACAAGGACGGTAGAGGAAAAAAACTAAAAAATATTTTTAAATAAGCTCAACTCAAATGTTCAGAGGTAAAAGAATCATTGACATAAGACAATATTAGGGTAAGGTGAGAAATATGAATATAAAAACTAGATAGTATTAAAATCAGTAATGCCTTATCCAACTATATGACATACTGTTGCTTACATGAAATAAAATAGAATTAAATGGATGAATTAAAGCAAAAACAAGATCAACAGCAGAGAGGCTGCTGAGTCCTCTGTTTTCCTAACTGATCTGTTGATCCCTCAACAGCAATCAACTCAAGTGCAAGGAATTGTCATTAATCTGATTAAAACATGAGTTGTTAACACTTTATACTAGTGCCCTCCCAATTGTCTGCTTACTCCCCAGCTCTCATGATTTTTTTCTCAACCTTAACCTCTCATGCTGTGCTTCATCGAAGAATTCTTTTATTGATTTGATAAATTTACCTTCTTTTTTATTTTATTTTCTACTGACTCTTGAAACATGCATGTTTTCCTTTTGATTGACCAATCAAGCTGCAAAGCTCACTTTCACTGACCTAGAATTACTCATTAATTTTTACCAGTTTACCAGAACTTTATTGATCTTATTTCTTTTTTTACCACTTGTTCTGAGCCACTGTCATCATGACTCAGGATTCTAGAATTTTTACAAATAATTAATTTATGCTTTGTAATTTGTCTACAACAAAGAAAAGTCAGGAGAAAGACACTAAAAGAAAAAATGAATGTCATAGATAGACAGAAAACCTGAAAATTCACCACAACAACTCATGTTGGGATAAACATGTCATGCAAATTAGAAGCCAGGAAAATCTTTCAGATCACCACTGCCTACTTGTGCTTGAATTGAAAATGAATCTAAAAACCTTCTGCTCTAATGTCCTTTCAGATCCCCACAAAACTTAATTTACAATCTACTCCATACATTAACCTTGTTTTCTTTTCCTATCGAAATTTTTATAATTAAAGTTCTGTTTTCCTGCATAATATACATTACAGAAGCCCACTTTTGAGAGCCCATCTGAGTGGCTGAAATGAGACACAGCTGTTCAACTGAACTGGAATATTCCCAGACATCAGAGAATAGTTTAATGGCATTTTTTGCCGTGAAGCTACAAACACAATTTTGTCTCCACAGCTACCAAATAAGATTTTCATGTGTAAAACTTTGGGGTTAGTTTCAGACAGGGGAATGTTGGAGCTCAGAAAATCATACTTTAAAATACAGTTCTTTGACATGATGAATTAACAAGCAGCCTCATTATCTCTCTGACACGTCCCTTTATTGCTCAATATTCTGCCTTTGCCAAAAGCACAGAATGAGGCGGGTCTCTGAATCTCCTTTGTCTACATCAAAACTGTACTCACCAAAGAGAAACACAATTGCCTTCAATTATTCTCTGCAGTGTTATCAACCACAGACTATTAATAACTCATATCGCAGAAGAGACAAGAAATTAATCACCACTACTAAAACACAGAGAAAACTGACAAAATTGGTATGAAAAAATTATTTCTTCTCCAGTGCCACTTAATTTTCAGAGAGTATAACTTATAATTTCTGCCTCCTTTATGAACTCATTTCCAGTTAAAAATCGTTTTCTCCTACATTTCTTTCATCTCTGTCCCTATGAGTAAAGTATAGAAGCATTTGGGCATCATTGAGTTACTAGATAATAATGCTCCTACATTTTCTCCATGTTATGTATGTTAAAGTAAATTTGTGGTTTTGTCTTCCAGTAATCCGTCTCTTGTCTGCTTTTTCAGTAAACCCTCAGAGGAAAAGAGCAAAATTTTCTCATGTTCCCTGTGTAGGGACAGCAACGTACTGTCCCATAAGTGACTTTTCTACTAAAATACTTTATGAACAAGGTTCAGGTTCTAGTTATACTTTTATTTTGATTTTATATTGAAGAAACTCAGGAAATCTTACCCCAAAATATGACTACCTGCTATAAAGAATATTTTGAATTTAAGGCCATGCAAGGTCAAGAAACACTGGAAGGGCCTTTCTCTGTGTCTGCATAAAACATATTGACCTAATTTGAAGATCAAAGGGGACAGGAAAATTGACTTCCCTTACCCTTTCTGTTATCTCAGTATGTTGCAGGAATGAAAGTCAGGAATACACAGAGACTGACTGGGTCCAAATCATTTAGAACATAATACCTATCTTTCAGGTTAACTTCCAAATTAATCTATTTTCTCCATCCATTTATCTTTCTTAGCAACTATTTATCCCTGTATATCCCTCAATTCTTCCCTTCCCTTTAAAAGAAAAGAAAATGAAACCTGAAGTCCATTGGAAAATTGTGTTATCATTGTGATTTCTCCCTGTGTGTATTCTAAATAAATCATTTCTCTGATTAATCTGCCTTAATTGTGAGTTGCTTTTTAAGCAAATGTTCAGGTGAAAGGTCAAGTCTCCTCTCACCCTTACAATGTCAGAGACCCTGCATGTTATAAATGATGTGAGGATATTTTAGGCTCTCAGTATTCTCCATGTGCTGTGCCTTAGTAAACCCTCAGTCTTACCGGTATTTCTGGATTGTAGATGGGAAAATATGTTTGACCACACTTGCCTGGGATTTAGCCTCTAAAACATACCTTAGTGTGTGTGACATTCAAATTTAATGTTTTTTGTTAATTTTCTGTCAAGATGTTCTGTCTCATATTGAGAATGAGATGCTATTGCCACCAACTATGATTGTATTTTAGTTTATTTCTCCTTCAGATCTAATGATACTTGCTTACATATCTGGGGGCTCTAGTGCTGTTTGCATGTATGTGTAGAATTTCTATAACCTCTACCTAAATTTCTCTTTTTATCTTTAATGACCTTATTTGTCCATTTTATTTCTTTTGTCAATAATCATAAGTGTAGCTGCTCCTGCATCTTTGTTGTGATGAACTTTTCTGAAATGTCTTTTTCCACACCTACACTTTAGTCTAATTCGGATTTACAAGGGAGAAAATTTTCTCATAGGCAGACTATAGGCAGGTCTTTTTTTTTTTTTTTTTTTTTTTTTAGTGTATTAAGTCAGTCTTAAGTGGAATGTTTAATCTTTTCACATTGAAGGCTTTTACTGGTTTTGAAATCTTATTAATAATTTTCTTAGTTGTTTTCTGGTTGTTTGTAAATCCATTGTTGCTTTCTCACTCTCTTCTTTTTCTTTTTCTTTTTTTTTTTTGAGACAGAGTTTCACTATGTTGCCCTTGGTAGAGCGCTGTGTCCTTATAACACACAGCAACCTCAAACTTCTGGGCTCAAGCAACTCTTGCCTTAGCCTACTAAGAAGCTGGGACTACAGGTGCCTGCTACAATGTCTGGCTATTTTTTGTCTCTTATGTTTTGTCATTGAAATTTGTTGATTTTTTGTAGTGGTAACTTTTGAGTGCTTTCTCTTCCTCATTTGTGTATTTGCTTTACAAATGAGTTTTATACTTTGTGAGTTTTCATAATGTAGATATTGTCCTTTCTCTTCAATATGTAAGATTCCCTTTAGTTTTTCTTGTTTCTGGGTCAATATTGTGTTGATGAATTCCCTCAGGTTTTGTTTGTGTGATAAAGACTTAATTTTTTCTTCATTTATCAAATACAGGTTTTCTAGGTGTATTACTCAGGGCTAGGACTTTTTTATTAAGCATTTTTAAACTTAATTAAAATTAATATGAGGGTATGATATTTAGGTTACATTGTTCTCATTTCCAGGGTAAAGTTCCATTTGTAGAAGAGTCCCTCACCCAGAGAGCATGTTATACACACTTGCAACGTGCACATTAGGTAAGATCTCACCTTGTGTCCTCCCTCCTTCTGCCACTTACCTTTCCCACTTCTCTCTGCCCCCAAACTAGACTACAATAGTGTTTTATTGTTCTTATGACCATGTAATTTTTTATATATTGATTTCATATTATTATGGAGTACATAGGATATTTATCTTTCCATTCTTGTGACACTTTACTAAGAAGAATGTATTTCAAATCTATCCAGGCAAGTGTAAAAGATGTAAAGTCTCCATATTTTTTAATAGCTGAATAATATTCCATGGTATACATATACCACAGTTTGTTGATCCATTCATAGGTTGATGGGCACTTAGGTTTCTTCCATGACTTGGCAGTTATGAATTGAGCCACAATAAACACTCTAGTGCAAATGTCTTTGTGGTAAAATGATTTATGTTCTTCTGAGTAGGTACCTAATAATGGGATTGTGAGGTCAAATGGAAGGTCCACTTTTAGATGTTTGAGGATTCTCCCTATTTCTCTCTGAAAGGGCTGGATTAGTTTGCAATTCCACCAGCAGTGTAGAAGTGTTCCTTTCTCTCCACATCAGTGCCAGCATCTGGTGTTCTGGGACTTTGTGATGTGGGCTAATCTTGCTGGGGTTAGGTGAAATCTTGAAGTGGTTTTGATTTGCATTTCTCTGATGATTAAAGATGATGAACCTTTTTTCATATGTTTGTTGGCCATTCATCTGTCATCCTGAGAGAAGTTTCTCTTCAAATCACTCACTTGTAGAAAGGGTTTTTTGTACTTTTCCTATTGTTTAATTTGCATAATGCATAAACTTTTCCAAAATATGGAAAAAGAAGGAATCCTCCCTAACCCATTCTAGTTATCAGCCCTTTGTCAGATTTTAGTTATCAGCTCTTTGTCAGATTTTTGCATTCAATGGGATGCAAAAATCTTCTCCCATTCTGAAGGCTGTTTGCTTCATTTGTGATACTCTTACCTGTGCAAAAGCATTTTAGCTTGATCATGTCTCAGTTATTTATTTTTGGTGTTGCTGCAATTGCTAGGGGGGCCTACCTCATAAAGATTTTTACCAGGCCAATATCTTCAAGTGTTTTCCCCGCACTCTCATCTAGAATTTTTATTGTTTCATGTCTTAAATTTAAAACTTTTATTCAAAAAGAATCAATTTTTGTCAATGGTAAGGAGTGCGGATCCAGTTTTAATCTTTTGCATGTTGATAACAAGTTCTCCCAGCACCATTTGTTAAAGAAGGATTCTTTTCTCCATTGCATATTTTTGTTAGGCTTACCAAAGATTAATGACGGTATGTAGCTGAGTTCATCTCTAGATTTTCTAACCTATTCCATAGATCTGTGTCTCTATTTTTGTGCCAGTATCAAGCTGTTTAGATCACTATAGCCTTGTAATATAACCTGAAATCTGTCAACATGATGCCTCCAGAATTGTTTTTATTTCTAAGAACTGCATTTGCTATTCTGGTTTTTTTCTGGTTCCATATGAGTTGAAGTACTATTTTTTCAAGATCTTTAAAGTATGACATTGGTGCATTGATGGTGATTGCATTAAATGTATAGATTGCTTTGGGTATTATGGACATTTTAATGATGTTGATTTTTCCCAGCCAGGAGCATTATCTGTTCTTCCATTTGTTAAAATCTTATTTCTTTTTTCATTATAGAGATTTTTCATTTCTTTTGTTAGATATATTCCCAGGTACTTCATCTTCTTTGGTGCTATTGTAAAAAGAATAGAGTCTTTGATTTTGTTGTTGGCTTGACAATTGTTGGCGTATATGAAAGCCATTATCAGGATTCTCAGGATCATTATCCTGATTTGTGAGTTGATTTTGTAACTTGAGATGCTGCTATATTCCTTGACCACTTCGAAGAGCTTTGTAATTGAGTGCCTGGGATTTTCCAGGTATAAGATCATGTCATCTGTGAAGAGGGTGAGTTTGACTACCTGTGCCCCCATTTAGATTCCTTTGATCTCCTTCTCTTGCCTGATTGCAATGCCTAGGACTTCCAACACTATGTTAAATAGCAGTGGAGACAGTGGGCATCCTTGTCTGGTTCCAGATTTGAGTGGGAATGCTTACTCCATTCAATATGATATTGGCAGTGCGTTTGTTGTAGCTGGCCTCTATTAGCTTGAGGAACATTTCTTCTAATGTTAGATCACTATACAAATTTCTTCTAAGCCTATTTTCTTGAGTGTTTTTTTGTTTTTTTTAAGTTTTTGGCCAGGGCTGGGTTTGAACCCACCACCTCTGGTATATGGGGCCAGCACCCTACTCCTTTGAGCCACAGGCACTGCCCTTTTTTGAGTGTTTTTATGGTGAAAGGATGCTGGATATTCTCAAAGGCTTTTCTGCATCAATTGAAAAAATCATATGGTCTTTGTTTTTGATTCTGTTTAAGTGGTGTATTATATTTATAGATTTGTGTATGTTGAACCAACCCTTTCTCTCTGAGATAAAACCTACTTGATCATGGTGTATAATCTTTTTAATGTGTTGTTGTATTCTGTTTGCTAATATCTTGTTGAATATTTTTGCATCGATATTCATTAATGATATTTGTCTGTAGTTTTATTTTTTTGTTGGGTCTTTTTTTGGTTTGGGGATCAGGGTGATATTTGCTTCATAGTATGTGTTGGGAAGGATTCCTTTTTCTCCATATTTTGGGAAAGTTTCTGCATTATAGAAACTAGTTCCTCTTCAAAGGTTCGATAGAATTCTGGTATGAAACTTTCTGATCTAGGGCTTTTCTTTTTGGGAAGATTTTATATAATTGATGCTATTTCAGTTCTTGATATTGGTCTATTCATGATTTCTAAATCTTTCTGGGTGAGTTTTGGAAGGTACTGTGCTTTTAGACATCTCCTCTACATTTCAATATTTCTGGGCATAGAAGTTTTGTAGTAATTGTTGAGAATATTTTGTATTTCTGCATTATTTGTTGTTATTCCCCCACTATCATTTCTGACTGTAGTCATTAGAGATCTTTTTTTCTGTTTGGTTAGTCTAGCCAAGGGTTTATCAATTTTATTAATCTTTTCAAAGAACTAACTTTGTGTTTCGCTGATCTTCTGAATAATTCTTTTGTTTTTAATTTTGTTTAGTTCTGCTCTAATTTTCATTGTTTCTTTTCTTCTGCTAGCTGAGGGATTAGATTTTTCTTCCTTTTCCATGAGATGGCCCATTAGGTTGCTGACTTGTTCTCCTGTTTTCTTGATGAAGGCATCTAATGCTATAAATTTCCCTCCAAGGACTGCCTCTGAAGTATCCCACAGGTTTTGATAGTTTGTGGCTTCACTATCATTTCATTTCAGAAATATAATGATCCCCTTGATTTCATCTATAACTCAGTTATCATTCAGCATAATGATTTTATTTGAGTATGAAGATTTCTGTTGCTGTTGAGTTCAAACTTTATTCCACGATAGTCTGAGAAGATACAAGGGATAACTTCTATTCTTTTGAATTTGTTGAGGTTAGCATGTGACCTAAGATATGAACGATTTTGGAAGATGATCCATGGGCTGAGGAGAAGAATGTGTATTTGGTTTTGTAAGGATAAAGTGTTCTAGAAATGTCTGTTAACTCCATTTGTTCAAGGGTCTAGTTTAAATCCATTATTTCTTTATTTAGTTTTTGCTTGGAGAATCTGTTGAGTACTGCCAATGGGTTGTTAAAATCTCCAACTATTGTATTGTGGGAAGATATCATATTGTTCAGATCAGTTAGGACTTTTTTTATATATTGAGGAGCATTCAGATTGTGTGCATAGATGTTAATTATTGAAATCTCTTCATATTGTGTGTTTCTTTTGACCAGTATGAAGTGTCCATTTTTGTTTTTCATTATTTTTGTTGGTTTGAATCCCATTGTATCTGCATACAAGATTGCAACACTAGCTTTTTTCTGCTTTCCATTTGTCTGGAATACCATTGCTCATCCCTTTACCCTAAAAGTTGTTTTATCTTTTGAGGTAAGGTGAATTTCTTATATGCAACAGAAATCTGGCCTGAGGTTTTGTATCTAGTTGGCCAGTCTATGTTTATTTAAAGGAGAGTTCAAACCATTTACATTACTTGAGAAAATTGACAAATGTGGCAGAATTTTTGTCATCTTGTTTTTCAGAAGTCCGGAACTTAATTTTATTCCTCTCACCATTACTGAAGTTAAGCTTTATTCTTTAATTTCTGGGTAGGTTTAGTTTGGTGGTGTACCCTCCTGTTGGTTGTTATTAAGAATGGGTCTGAGTATTTCCCATAGATCTGGTTGAGTCATGGTAAATTTTCTCAGCATGTGGATGTCAGTGAAGTATTTGATTTCTCCATCAGCAATGAAACTCAGTTTAATGGTAAAAGATACTGGGCTGGAAATTGTTTTGTTTAAGAAGGTAGAATGTTGATGACCATCCTTTTCTGGCTTGGACAGTTTTGACTGAAAGATATGTAGTCATCCTTATACTTTTCCCTTGGTAAGTAGTACCAAGTACTCTTCTTATGCTTGGATGCTTGCAGAAGTTTCTCCTTTATATTAACATTGGAAAATTAATTATAATGTATCTAGGAGATGCTTTGTTTGGATTGAGTTATGCTGGGGTTCTGAAACTATCTGAATTTCTGTGTCTCTTGCAATACTTGTGAAATTCTCTGCCATAATTTCTTGGAGCAGAGAATTTGTGCTTTTGGAATCATCTTCTTCTCCTTCAGGAATCCCTATAATTTGGATGTTTGATTTCTTGGAATGATCCCATAACTCTATCAGGGAATATTCTGTTCCTTTTTTCTGCCTCATTGAATGCTTTGGATAATTCAAAAGTTTTGTTGTCTTTATCTGAGGTTCTTTCTTTGTGCTGATCAACTCTATTTCTGAGGAATTCTACTGTATTTTGAAGATCCTCAAAATTCTTTTTCAATTCCCTAAGCACTGCTATATCTTTTCTTGTTATGTCCACATCCTTAGTCCCTTTGACTTTGCATTCATTAATTTCTTCAGACAATTTCTGAACTGTTTTTTGGTTCTTCGTTTCCTTCTTTTCCTCCCGTCCTATTATCTTATTTGCCACCCATATTCTAAATTCTATTTCTGACATTTCAGTAATTTCTCTGTGGATGGGATTCTCTTTTGTATTTTCTTTGATGTCCCCAGGAGAAGTTGATTTGCTCTGATTTTTCATGTCACCAGAGTTCTTCCACTGATTCCTCCTCATGAGTATTTTCAGCTTCTTCATCTTTTTCTCTTTTTTAATATGTTAATTATACTTTTTTAGTTGAATTGATTGGTTGTCCCTGGTAAGTCTACTCCTCGCTGTTGCAGTGCCACTGCTGCACTAATAAAGGCAGAGAAGTGGTCAATCCAGAACCCCAGTGTCTCCAGGGAGACAAGAATCAGTAGGCAGTACTGGCCCAGAGTTCCAATCAAAGTCACTTGGCTAGTGCTGGCTCCATCCACCAGACAAGCTCATAAGGCTGCCTAGCTGACAGCACTGGCCCAGAGTTCAGGAGAGATGCTTATACTAGGCACCATCCAGCCAAACAAGCTCTGAGGGCTGCTGCTGTGTAGATAGCACAGGCCCAGAGCTCAGACAAAGTCAGTCAGGCACTGGGCACCACCTTCCCAGTCATGCTCAGTGGGCTGCCACCCAGCGGGGTGGGAGGGGATGCAGGTCTAAAGTTCAAAGTTCAGATAAGAGTTGCTTATGCACCAGGCACAGTCAATCCACTTGAGCTCACAGAGCCTCCACCTAGTGGAAAGTGTTAATCCAAAGTTTGGTACAAAGTCACTTAAACCCTGGCCCCACCTGCCCAGTTGAACTTAGACTGCCTCCACCCAGTGGAGAGTGCTAATCCAAAGTTCAGTACAAAATTGCTTAAACCTTGGCCTCACCCACCCAATTGGGCTCAGAAAGTCCCACCTGGAGGAGGCCAGAGTTCCAAAGTCACTTAAACCCTAACCTGTCCTCCCTAATCAACCTCAGAGAGCCATGCCTGGCAGAGGGATAGGTCTAAAGTTCAGTCACAAGTCAAAGTGGTTTAAGCACTGGCCCCTCCCACCCAATGGAGCTCAGAAGATGTCCTGAAGGGCAGAAAACAGAGCTACCTGAAAATTCCTGAGGAGCTGGAGATGGGTATTTCACCCTCTCCCCACAAAAGCTTGGACTGCCGTGCTATTGTTCTCATGCTGCAGCTGGGCAGCTGGCAGACTTCCTCGGCTTCCCAGTGAGCTCATCAAATACTCCATACTCTACAGAGGGCAGTCCTTCCAGCAACTAGGGTGTGGGAAGGGCTATCTGGGTGCTCAGGATTGCAGGAAAAATATTTGGTCTTTTATGCCAGACAGAGGGGCCCTGTCTCAGTGATGGGACCTAAATAAGGAAGGAGGACTGGGACTTGACAACTGCTCTCCCATGGGATAAGGTCAGGAGACTTTTGAACCCAGTTTGCTGGCTGACTGGTCACCCACCATGGAGCTCCTGTTTGGGGAGGGGGAGGGATCTCCCTTTCTCTGGGAGCTGGGCTCGTACCTGTTGTTTTTCTTCTACTTTCTTGTTTCTGCCACTTGACTCCACCTGGGTGATGTGTACCTCACGTAGTCCTCTCAGTGCAGAGCACTTCTCATTTGGTTTTCATCCACTTTAGTTCAATATTTTTCCCTTTGGGCACAAGCCTCCGGCAAAAGCTGCTTCTAGTCAGCCATCTTCCCACAATTGCCATATTCTGAATTCTATTTCTGAAATTTCAGCAATTTCTCTATCGATGGTTTTTCTGTTGTACCTTCTTTATAATCTCTTGAGAGAGTTGATCTGCTCTGGTTTTTCATGCTTGTTCCTCCCCATGAGTAGTTTCAGCTTTTAAAACATATGTTAATTATACTTTTTCAGTTGAAATGATAGATTTCCCCTGAATAATGTTTGAGAGATAATCTACATGGAGACCTTTAGAAGACACTGCACTGACTTAATTGGCAATTAAATTTGGAAGGGTGACACTGGCTGTAGAGTTCTTAGGGACTGAAGCTAATTACCCCTTCTCTAATGAGCTGGGGCTTGTGATTGTGGCTTTTCCCCTAAAGTCTCACAAAAGTTCCCTTAGGGCTACAGGCAAAATTCAGAAGACTGGGTTGGTGTGATAGCACAACCTAACTCTGTTTTAATGTCAGCTTGCCCGCTACCCAATTCTAAGCAGTTGCAGTATGACACTAGAAACTCTGCTTGGCAAAGATATAAATACCTGAAGCCCCACCCACACTGGGGATAGCTGAAGGAGGGGAATCCACAGAACAGACTTGCTAAATCTGCCCCTCCCTATTGCAGTGCCATCAGAACTCAAACAAAGGCAGACAAGTGGTGAACCTGCAGTCCCAGGTACCTGCTCCAGATGAGTAAGAATTAGTGGATGGTTCTGGCCAAGAATTCTAGTCAAACTTGCTCAGGCAACATGGGTGCTATTCATCCAACCAAGTTCAGAAGTTCACCAGCTGGATAGCTCTGGAGGAGAGTTCCAGTCAAATTCGCTCAGTTGGTGTGCTGACTGCCCGCCCAAATCAGAGGGTCACCAGGTCATCTACTCTGGCTGAGAGTTCCAGTCAAACTTGCTCGGGCAGCTTGACCAAGGCCCATCCTAAAAGTTCAAAGGGTAACCAGATCGCCAGAAAACAGAAATCTACTTTCAGATCTGTCTGAGAATTCCCAAGGGATTGGAGAAGAGTCTTTTCTGATAGGAAAGGGAGTCAGGAAAGTTCACCCCTCTCCCCACCAAAGTTAAAATGGCAACACCACTGTTTCCATGCTGGAGCTCAGTAGCCAACGCAATGCCCCAGTCTCTCAGCAAACTGTCCAAAATCTCTGGTCTCTATAGGAGAGAGTCCTTTATAACAACTAGGAAAAGGGAATGGGTAAGCTATGTGTTTAGGATTGTAGAGAAAATGTTTGTTCATTTTTGTGGAAGGAAGGATGGGGCCTAGGCTCAGAGTTGGGACCTTGCTGGTGAAGGAGGACCAGATTTAATGACTTTCCTATAGGGTAAGGTGAGAGGTCCTTTGTTACCTCACTGGTAAAAAGCCTACAGCAAACATCCCGCTTTGGGTGGGGGGTCTTCCATCCTCTTGGCAATGGGCTCCATACCTGATCTTTGTGGTCTTTCTTCCTGTTTCTTAGCCCAGCTGCTTGTCTCAGCAGCGATGATGTATACCTCACTTTCTTCTTTCTCTGCTACCTTCAGATTCTGAGTCCACTTCAGTCCAATATCTCTCCCTCTAGTCAGTAGCCTCTGGCAAAAGCTGTTTTTAGTCATCCATCTTGACTCTTCCTTCTGTATTGTCTTGAAGCTCATTGAGGTTTTTAAGAAAGCTATTTTTGATACTTTTTCTAAAAGGTCACATATCTCTATAATTCTGGGATTTGTCACTGGCACCTTACTGAGTACTTTTGGTTGTGGCTTGTGTTCTTGGATGTTTATATAATCCATATTTGGGCATTGAACAGTTACGCATTGATTTTAATCTTTGTAGTCTGGCCTCAAGCTACTTTTTTTACACTGTTGGTGGGGCTAAGATGAACTCAGTCTTGATGGCAGAGGACTTCTCTCTGGCTGAGCTGGTCAAAATGTCCCTTCTACAGGCACTGATAGAATTCTCTCTACTCAGTATGGGGGGCACCACTGCCAGGTGGGGGAATGGATGGTGCAGGAAACCAAGACTGTCTTTTCTGCCCTCTTCAGTGGATTTTCCTTCGTACAATGTTAAAACTAAGTAGTTCCTTAACTCACCAGGGTTTTTTGTGTGTGTGTGCTTCTGAGGTGCTTGTTTGTTTGTATGGAAAGTATTTGAATTGGGTATTCATGCCAAAGGACAGTCACTGGAGGTTTCTGTTTGGCCATCTTCCTCTAGCTCTCATCTTCCTCTAGAACAGTATTGTCTCTCATGAGAAGTTAACTGTTAATATTGTGGGGATTTCCGTCCATATGATGAGTTGGTTATTTCTTTGTGCTTCATGATTTTCCTTCTTTAACTTTCAACCTCCTGGCATGATGTGTCTGCATTTGGATTTCTTTATGTTTACCTTACTTAGAATTCATTCAGCTGGGATATGTAGATGAGCGCTTACCACTCATGGAAGCTTTAGGCATTATTTTTGAATATTTTACCTGTTTTTCACTCTTTCTCTTCTTCATTTGGAGCTCCAACTCATACACATTGCTATCATGACATGTGTCTCAATATCCATTACAGCTCAATTTGTTTCCTTCAGTTTTTTCTCCTCTATTCTTGGGATTATATAATCTCTATTGAACAGTAATCAAGCTTGTAGGCTGTTACTTCTTCAGAAACAAAAGTGAAGCAGCATCCTTTTAGTGAATTGCTATTGCAGTTATTGTAATTTTAATTCTAAAATTTTCATTTGGTTCTTTTTTTTATTGTTGGAAATTCATTGAAGGTACATTGAACCAGGTTACATTGATTGCTTTTGTTAGATAAGGAACCTCCTATAGTTGTGTCCTGCCCCCCAAAAGTGCACCACATCCCTTGTTCCCCCACCCTCTCCCTTCTTCCCTTTCTTAGCTCTCCTCATTCCCCCTTTTTTAAACAATGGCTTCAAGCTTTTCCTATACATCCTTTACTGGATGTAATACTGTCATTGAATCTTCCTTTTCTTATTTAAGTGCAGTTTCCTTTAAGACTTTGCACATGTTTACAGTGTCTAATTTCACATTTTCGCCTGTTACATCTATAAACTCACCCCTTTCACACATTTTACTTTATATAGAGGTCACAGTTTTCTATATCTGTACATTCTTCTTTAAAGCTTAAATCTCTACATTTTACATAACATAGGTTTTATGCATATTTGACCCCCTCCCAATTTGAATTATATCTTCTTTAAATTTATTGGTTTAGTGAGTAGCTGGTTAATTTTAACAAAATTTTCTTTTCCTACACATTGTTCCCATGATGTTTCACTCAGAGAGAGCAGTGTTGGGCATGTTAACCGGACCTGGGATTAGAGTGGCTACAGGAGACACTTTTTCTGGCTTTCAATATTTAGTCTATCTGTTAGCCCTCACAATTGTTGGATGAATCATCTACTTCTTTTGATAATGCCCTAGGTCCATAAATTGCTCCCCAGTCTGATTCAATAACATTCAGACTCTTGCAGGGATACTTTTTGAGATAAGTTTTTCAAGCTAGTTTGGCATCTGGTAGATGCTTCTTATCTTTTTCACCAATCTCTCCTGAAAAAACAGAATGCCTCTGATTGTGCTCTCATTTCTGATGAAGTTACCTAACCTTCCTTTTAATGGCTTACCAGCAAATCTTCCATATTTGGGGAAGACCCATAAGCTTCAACTTCCTACTCATTGTTTCAAAAAGTAAATTACTCTTGTGAAAACTTTGCTGCAGTATGTCAGTGGCCTATCTCGCTCATTGGGCAAACCTGTAACCCTGTGAGGCAGATCTGGGACAGGAACAGGGATGCACTTCTCTCTGAGTGTTCTCCATGGACTTAGAGTAGGGACCAGCACCTGTTATTAGTCGGCTGCTTCTGTCTTGAAACCTCTAGGCCACTAACGAACTAAGGGTACAGGTGTTTGGAATGCCACTTTCTCCATGTTCCATTGCATAGTACCTCTGCCCTCTGACTATGGTTTGGTTGAAAAAGACCCATTTTGGCCTAACCTGTCTAGAATTTAATGTCTATAAGACATAGATGTGGGATTTGGGTCAAAAATTCAGGAAGCTTTTCTCTGCCCACAGTATATTATCTCCCTCCAAGGGAGTGCTGGGGGTGTGAGCCCTGGGTTCTTGTCTGCAGGTAAGAAGACAAGAGCCCAGAGTCCATTCAGTCCCCCTTAGCTAGGAGAGGGAGGCAAGGATGGTCAGTGTTTAAACACCTCATTGCTTTTGACAACTGAGAAGATTTTCTTGAACAAATGTTGCCATGAATGACATTTTCTTGAATAAATGTTGAACATTTTCTTGAACAAATGTTGTCCTTGATGCCATGAGGACAGTTTCTAGTTTTAATACTTGTTTTGAAATAACTTTCTCTCATTATTTTTGTTACATTTGGGAGCTGGGCTCATGGTAATTCCCATGCCATCAATCCGGAAATGATGGGATCAATATTTTCTTCTAAAATATCCCTCTCCCTTCTTGTCATAACTATAATTAATACAGCTCCTTCCTCAGCTTCCATTTTTAGGCACTTTCAGTGTTAGGACAGCCTACTCTGTCCTTTTGGCTTTGTTAAAACTTTTCTTCTTCATCAGGTTGTTTGTGATGTGGGTAACCTGTCTCTCATCCCACTGACTAAAATCCAACACATGCCCTAGTGATGGCCAATAATGTCCCCCTTCCCTTTCTGTTTTCCTTAAACTGGACATTCCCTAACTCCCACAGGACAGTCTAAGGCAGTGGTTCTCAACCTGTGGGTCGCAACCCCTTTGGGGGTAGAATGACCTTTTCACAGGGGTTGCCTAATATCAGATATTTACATTACGACTCATAACAGTAGCAAAGATTACAGTTATGAAGTAGCAATGAAAATAATTTTATGGTTGGGGGTCACCACAGCATGAGGAACTGTATTAAAGGGTTGTGGCATTAGGAAGGTTGAGAACCACTGATCTAAGAGGTGACACTCAGGGACCTTCACTAAGGCTCATCCCATAGACCTTCTCTCTCTTACTCTTTTTCACACTATTGGTGAGCTCCTGCTTCTTATGAACTTCCTGTCACTTTCCCTGTTGTCTTCCATATTCGCTTTGGGACTTGTGAGTCTTAAATTTCTTCTATTTTATGTTTTTATTTAACTTCCTTACTGTTAAGCCTGACACAGACACATGAAACCAATTCCCTCCTCTTTTGTTATAGCTCTCGCTGACTTATGGCCACTCTCAAGAGAGAGGCTTAAATATCAAAAGAGAAAAGCAATAATAATAGAAATCACAGTACTTCTACATATATTTGAAAATAGAACAATTAGGGAATTAAAATAACGTCTTTATGAATCAGGGAATTGCTACCTATGAATAAATACAATGTGTAAAATAAAGAAAATAATACATACCTGATGACTGTTATAAACCTAAATGCCTTGTACAATTTTTATTTTATTGGAATTTATTGTTTTCTTTTCTTTTCTATTATTTTATTTTATTTTTGAGATAGACTCTCACTATGTTGCCCTCAGTAGAGTGCTGTGGCATCACAGCTTACAGCAACCTCAAACTCTTGGGCTTAAGTGATCCTCTTGCCTCAGCCTCCCAATAGCTGGGACTACAGGTGCCCACCACAACGCCTGGCTATTTTTTGTTGCAGTTGTCATTGTTGTTTAGCTGGCCCAGGCCAGTTTCGAACCCACTAGCCTCGGTGTATGTGGCTGGTGCCGTAATCACTGTGCTATGGATGCTGAGCCAGGAATTTATTTTTTGCACTATCTTATAGACTACAGTGAGGTGAGCACATCACACGAGGATGCCAGGGCTGGAGGACAGAGCAGGTAGGGCTACTGTCTGAGAAGCACAGGCCTTCCTGGGGTCATGAGGGGCTCCCACCTGCGGAGTGGAGACAGTGACTCAGCATCACAGCTATGTCATAGACCAGCAGGTCACAAATGTGGTCAAGGTGCTGACTTTTGTTTACTTTTTTATCTCAATGGTTTCAAAAAATGTAGGAGGCCAGATTTGGCCCAGTAGCTATATTTTGTTAGTTTTCATTTATATCATAAATTTAATTCCTAACCATTGAAATTGTAAATGGTGTTATTAATTTCATTTTTAGTAGAAACATGTAATTTAAAAATATTATGCAGATATGTAAGGAATAAATTATTCTGAAAAATTTTCTGTTCAATAACAATAATAGTGTAATATAGGTTTTGCTACTTGTGCAACTGAGTAGGGTTGTTTCCCACATTAATGACTTCATCTTTTATCAGCCCTGTGAGGTAGGTCAGGTCAAATACTGGAGAAATAGAGTGAAATTTAAAATTCTCATCTTGGAATTCTGTGTATTCTTTCACATTGTTTCTTCTGTATTTATAGAGGTTTACGTATATTTTATTTTAATTGAGACATCATCTTGTTGTTTTCTTGAAATCTTTTTATTTAACAATGTGACAAGGACACCACTGAGTGACATGGACTGCACTCTGCCTGTTTTCTTAATGGCAACACTCATGCACCTGCCGGGGCAAGTGTGTTCATGGACCACGGCCACAGTGCAGGAGGGATCGTCCTGCTCATGCATGTGCTCCTGTTCGAGGATCTCTGCATGGCAGATTTCTTCCTGTAGAACCTCAGTGTTGGATGATATTAGTACAGACTCATGGATCCCACTGCTGGATCCACTCGAAGTCCAAGTGGGTCCTCGGCTTCGTGAGAGAAAGAATCCAAGAGCAAGTCGACAATGTGAAGCAGAAGCAAGTTGTACCCAGAGAAAGGGAAAGGTCTAGTCCACAGTCTGAGCAGAGTCCGGTTCCCCAGCAGGAGAGCAGCCCCTCTCATTTCTTCATATCAGCACCTGCTTAACCACAGTTAGGCAGGGAAATAATTTTCATGTTATTTCATGGAAAGGAGCAGTGATTTTTAAAACCAGGAATCCTTCCCTTTCCATACTTTATAAGACACCTCCCAGAAGCTTCATGGTGTAGCTAGGAGTTTCTATTAGAAATCTCACATGTTATAAATGAAGCATACTGACCTGTAAGGCTGTAAGGGCCCACATCTTCCCCATCTTGGTTTCCACCTGTCCTACCTTGTTCTATCACCACACCTGCCTTTGAGCAGGGTGATAGGGGTCTGTGATAATAGTGCCTGCCTGTCCCTGCCTCAGCACACTTATACTTTATTTGCAGTGTGATTCCACATTGTTCCTGAACAATAGTTTTATCAGGTTTTTAGAGGT
>CAUYRH010076081.1:0-21833 GCA_963574655.1 Perodicticus potto | reverse complement strand
CCCATCCTGAGATGGGATCACTTGTACTTTTCTTGCTAATACGTTTTAGTTCTCTGTGTATTTGGTTATTACACCTTTGTCGGAGGCATAACCTGCAAATATTTTCTCCCATTCTGAGAGCTGTCTGCTTGCTATATTTACAGTGTTCTTGGCCATGCAGAAGCTTTTTAGTTTCATCAGGTCCCAGTAGTTTATTTTTGATACTGCTTCAATTGCCTGGGGGGGTCCTCCTCATAAAGTATTCGCCTAGGCCAATTCTTTCAAGAAAATAAATTAAGAAACGTATTTATTTAAAAGATACTTGCAATTAATGCAGTTTCTACCCAAGACCCTGGGTGGAACTATCAACCTGAGCAGGCAGGAGAGGCTGGCAGACACCCAGGTATTACATGCAAACCTGATTTATACAAGGCATGGGGGAAATACAAACAGCTGATAGACTTTTCCAAGTTAGCTAAGTTGATCCAGCATAAAGATGAAAGTCCAGCCTCCTTTAGGGGAAGACTAGTCAAAGCAGTTCAAAAGTATGTCAATTTGGACTCTAAAAGGAGATTTGTACTAAATACTCATTTTATTAACCAGTCGTCCCCTGATAGCTGCAGGAAACTACTTTGTAAGGCATTGGGACCCCATAGTGACTCAAACAAACTTATGAACTTTCTACTTTGGTGTTCAACAACCATGACCTGGAGGAGGCAAGCAAAGAACACCAAAAGGTTAAATTGTTAGGAGCTGTTATTGTAGGCAATCCCTGTGGTCCAGTACTAGACAAGTAAGGGAGAAGATGATCCTCTGGCAGCCATATGAAGTCTTGCCAGGCATGTTTCAACTGTGGCAAACCAGGCCATCTGAGGAGAGTGTCACCAGAAGGGGCCTTACATGGATGGCAGAGGAGGGAAGGTATTACCTCACCCCACCTGCTTCCACTGTAGTGCCACAGGACACCATAACTGTGACCATCCCAAGAAAGCAGCCAAAGAGATGATGTTGAACAAATACCCACCTTCCATTTGACAGGGCCCAGCCTCTTCCAACAAGAGGGTCATGGGTCACATTGGACGTCTCCAGTGAGCTTGTCTTGTTATTGAGCATAGGAGCAGCTTTTTTGGTTTTGAAAGCCTTTGGTGGTTACCTGTCCTCCTCTTCTTGCTTTGTTGTCATCGATGGGCAACACATTCATAAGAATTTAACTTCTACTTTGTTTTATAATTAGGACACTGGACAGTCCACACAATTAATGTGAACAGGATTCCTCCAGGGATTCTGCAACAGTCCTGGAATTTGGGGGAATGCTGTGAAAAAATTTCTCAGAAAGCTGAACCCTCTAAGAGACAATCAAATACAGACTAACTAATCTGTAGTCCCTCATATAAATCTTCTGTTGCGGACAATACACAGGTGTTAAATTTTCTTAAGGAGGAAGGATTTCAGGTGTCAAAGGGAAAGGATCAATTGTGCAAACCTGAAGTTACTTACTTGGGCTTTGTTCTTTCCCCTGGCGAGAGGAAGCTCTCAAATAAGAGAGTCAAGACAATTTGTTCTTTTATTAGCCTCTCTACAAAACAAACAAACAAAACAAATCTCAGGGAGTTCTTGGGAATGACAGGGTATTGTTGAATATGGGTTCCCTGATATGGAGAGCTGGCTAATAAGCCTATGAGGTTTTAAGCGGGGAAGAGATAGAGGAGTAGGGAATAAGAAAAGCCTTCCAAATCTTAAAGCAACCTCTTTTAAATGCACCTGCCTTGAGAATATCTTAAAGAAACCTTGCTTCTATATCCTTTCCTTGAACCTACAATTATGATCATCCTTTTCTTAATATTTGGGTCCTATCTGTTCATTATTAAGTTTGTGTCTTCCAGGCTCTGACAGTTCCATGTTAAGGTGATGGTGCTGCAGGGATTCCCAGAAATGGAACCTTTGACCAAATGGACAGAAACTTCCACCCCCCAATAGAGCAGGGAATCTGGGGAAGGTCTCTGATAGGTAGGTCTGTACCCCTCTTTTTACAGCAGAAAGTAGCTATAAATGGTCTACATCCATTTTCCCTTCAAGATTTCAGAACTGTATCTCCTCAGGCGGGAATGAGAAGGGACACTAAGAAAGGGACTTCAAGGGGGATGGGAGGAAAAATGTGGTCTGCTGAACCAAGAAGTCTGGAGGGCCTATAAGAATGTGAGTATGAAGTAACCTAGGTAACCACTGACCAATAGACAGAGACAATCAATGACCAATAGAAAAGAGCAATACTTCCTGGAAGCACAGAGAGGCAATGAAAGACTAGCAACCAGTTTCAAATGGAGAGGGTATTTACACCCCACAGGCCTTTGCCTCTCCGTTTCACCTTTTCTCCACCCTGAGAAGGACCCACTTCCAACTTTCTTTGGAAGTGCACTAAATTTGTTCTTTGTTCTTCCTAAATAAAATCTCACTTCTTACCCTGAAAAAAAAAAAAAAAAGACACTTGCCATTGATTGGAAATGCATATTTGCAAATCACAAATGTTAAAGTATTTATATGCAAAATATGCAAATAACCCTCAAATTATAGCAATAATAAATCAAATAGCCCAACTAAAAACAGGCAAATGATTTGAATGGATAGTTCACCAAAAATATATATAGATGCCAAATAAGCATATAAAATATGATGAACATCATTTAATCATTAGGCTAATGTAAATTACAACTACAACAAGATACCACTATATTTCTACTAGAATGACTATAATAAAAAAGACTGACAATAGGGTTTGGTAATGATATGGAGAGACTTGAAGTTGGGTACATTCCTGTTGGGGTTTAAAAATAACAAAGTAGTTTGGTGGTTTCTTAAAAATTTAAACATGCATCTACCATAAGTTCCAAACATTCCACCAAGAAAAATAAAATTTTTGTCCACACAAGGACTTTCATGTAAATATTCTTAGCAACTTTATTTGTAATAGCTAAAAATTGGCAACAACCCATCACCAGATGAATGGCTAAACCATTTGTGGTATATCCTTACAATGGAATACTACTCAGCAGTAAAAAGGTTCAACTGCTAATTCATGCAACAACATGGGAGATGAGTAGAATTGTTATGCTGAGTGGAAAAAGCTAGGCAAATAGTATTACAGAAAATTCAAATTAATATAGTGACAGAAAGCAGACCAGTGGATACCTCCAGACAGGGCTCAGGGAGTAGGGAGGTACAGATGGGAGGGGTTAAAAAGTGCATGAGGAATTATTAAAAACCTCTGGGAGTGATTTATATATTCACATTGCCTTACATGTGATGATGCTTCATGAATGTATACATATGTCTAAAGTTTTTACACTGCATACTTTAAATATGTGAAATTCATTTTATGTTGATTGTATTAAACAAAGCCACAGATAAGCATATGAAAAATAAACGTATGTTACCCTATATGAAAGTCTTAAATCTTAGGTTTGTCTGACTTGAGTTCCCATGTGTATTTAACTGTCTTTGACCAAAACTGCTTGAAATTTCACTAAAAACACTGAACAGAACAATGAGAGCCAGTAGTAATCCCCCAAATTGTCTGTATAAGAAGAAGGATATATAAGAACATGTTGAGTTGTTTGGGCAGTTGCTCTTTTTAGTTTATTAAAGTTATTAGTGCCCATCCTTTAGCATCACTAGGCTTTAGATCATAATTATTATTTTTAAATAATTATACCAACATATCAATTAACATTTCAAGAGGCATCTTATTTTTTACAAGTATAGTTACTCAAAATGAACATTATACAACTTTGAATTCTCACCCTATAAAAATCTTTTTGAAGAATGTTTGCACAGGAAAGATTTATTTATTTATTTATTTTTTTGTCCGATAGAAGGAACTTTGATATCTAGTCCAACTTCTACCTCTGACTTGCTGTGTTTTTTCTGACTTTCCAAGATGTGCCAAGCTCCTGGATGGAGCTCTTGCCTCCTACCTGAACAAATAAACCACAGTGTGCAAAACAAAACAAAAATGAAAACAAAAACAAAAACACCCTTCTAGGCCAGAATTAAGAAACATTCCTTGGATCAAATATGTTAACTTATGCAAAGGACTATCATACAATGACAAAAATAAAACAGAAACAACTATGTCCTCATATAATTATTCACTGGTGACATTTTGTGTTCCTAGGGTTTTCTGAGGTAGAGAAAAATCATGTATATGATTGCTTTTTGATGATTATTAAATTAAAAATATAGCCTGTCAGCTGATAACTGTGTATGAGTAACTGTAATACCTGAAACAGATTTGGAACATCTTGCCAGAGACCACAGTATTTGTTGGTCTTAGCAGAAAGATCCTGCTATAAAATTGCCTGTGCTCAAAAGGTTCAGTAGCAGCTGCGATGGGCAGGGACAGCAGAGCTCTAGTTATCTTAGAACAGTGCTTCTTAAACTTAAATGTACATGCGCATCTCCCAGGAATCCCGTTTACACGCAGATTTTGATCACATAAGGGAAGGCCTGAGATTTTGGGTTTCTGTTGAACTTCGACTTGATGTCATTACTACAGGTTAGTGAATCCCATTTTGAGTAGGGAATCTCAGATTTTGTTGGGTTTATTGCTGGGATGTGAAGATTTGTTGTTCTGTTTCAGAAGAGAACCTGCAAAATTCATAGACTTGGAATTATCTGTACTGGTTATGGTTAGGATTGGCTGTGTGTGCCTATTAGTGACTTAAACAAGATGATTTCTTTCTTGATGTAAGTAGTCCAGGCTGGTATGGCGACTTCATTGTGTCAAAGACCCACCTTCCTTCTCTCTTTTTGCTCAGCCACATTTAGTACATGACTTCAGGGTTCAAAATAGCTTCCAATGGCAGCTGAATAGCCTTAACGGAGTCAGTGAGAATAGCGAGGTGCCAGAAAAGGCTGACTTACACCTCAAATGACAGTTCTTGTAAGCTACATATAAAAACCTCTATTTACACCTTAGAGGTCAAATGATCTCACAGCCACGTCTAGTTGCAGGGGGTGCTGGGCAGCGATGTGCTCATGTAAAAAGAGGGATTTTGTTTGAAGACAGAGGAGGCTAGACTTTGGGAGGCAGCTAGCCCTGTCTTTGCTACAGGATCCATGCACTGATTTGAATCAAAGGGGTTACTGTTCTCAGTGCTTTAAAATTCATTTCAGCAAATAACCAGGTAACTCTGGACTTAACTATGTAGCTTTTAGGCTTGTAGAGTAAGGGGCTTGGACCAGGTGACTGAAATAGCAGGAAAGTTATAAAGGGAGGAGGAGAATGGTCATCTGATAATTAAAACATGCTTTTCTTGCCCGGCAAGAACAGCCTCAACTTCCACATACACTCAGCCTTAGAAACTGCTTTGTGATCTTTCTCTCTCTTACTCTCCTGTCCAGCCTGCCCTCCACGTTCACTACAACCTATGTGGAAATTATTTACAATTATTGCCCTATTTCCTTTCCCCCATGGGAATACAATTTCAGGATATTTAATAAGTAGCAGTAAGAATAACATCAACTAAAATTCGAAAAATGCTGATTTTTTCAGAAATTACTGCTGATATTTACTTACAGAGGATGACTATTTCCAATCTGGACTGATTGTTCCTTAAAAAGAATGAAGGGCATATGTGTACAACCTCTGAAGAATATAATAAAGTGTGTCTATACACACTTTATTATACATATATATGTATATTTTTTATTTTTTTTGGAGACAGAGTCTCACTTTGTTGCCCTTGGTAGAGTGCTGTGATGTCACAGCTCACAGCAACCTCTAACTCTTAGGTTTAAGCAATTCTCTTGCCTCAGCCACCCGATTAGCTGGGACTACAGGCATCTGCCACAATGCCCAGCTATTTTTAAAGATGAGGTCTCACTCTGGCTCAGGCTGGTCTCGAACCTGTGAGTTCAGGCAATCCACCTGCTGTGGCCTCCCGGAGTGCTAGGATTAAAAGTGTGTATAGTTTTTGTCAGATGACACCATCTCTTCCAGATAAGTGGAAGAACAAGGTTGACAAGTCCTGAGAATCATATTTAGCTTTTGAAAATTAGGGGAAGGAATTCATAAGAATGTATTTGCTGTGCAGTTTGAAGAAGTCTTTTATGAAGAGAAAATAAGTCATTGTGATGTGAAGATTGATTGTATGTTTTGCATTAAACCATATAACATTCCATAAGATTTGTAGGGTCTTTTAAAAACTGTACTCTAACCAAGAAGTACTCATGGCTAATCCTGTTAAGTTACTGTTTTTGGATATGAAAGGTTCTGATGGTTTGTACATGTTAGCAATCCTGTGTAGAGTCTACAATATTTGAAGGCATATGAAGGCATCTGACTGATCATTTTTAATCCTCTGTCATAAAGGAAATTTCACTCTAGGGATTTGCCTATTTATTAAATTCCATTTCCCTCAGTTGCTCATAAAAAATAAATCCTTTCTTCTTAAATAATCCCTATGTATAAAACTAGAAACTAGGGAAGTATACTTTTAGACTTCGAGTTTTTCTGGCATTTTAAGAAAAAAAAAATCTAAAACTTACAAGTATACCCAAAACTTTACAAAATGCAAATACAGATGTTAGTATATTTTGAGAAAATAGTATATATATTATTTAATTTTAATTAAATAAATTACTTTAAAATCATTATATTATTCAGGGTCCAGCCAGGAGACAGAAAACACACAGTAATCTGAACAAGAAGAGTTTATTATAAAGAATTATGAGCTAGCAAGTAGGGATTAATTCCTAAGTAGCAGCTGCTGACTCTGTCGCTGAGGCAGCATATCCAAGAAGGAACAAATCTTGATGTTGAGATTCAGAACTGCTGCAGAGAGTGTGGCTATAGAGCTCAGGGTGGAGGAGACGCTCACCCAGGTGAGGCAGCTTGGCAAGCAGAAAACTCCTTCTGGAATGCCAGCGCAACCTCCTGCAAAATCAGTTCGAACATAGGCGGAACTCTGGCAAAATGCTCACCAGAGTGCCTGCCCAGCCTTGTGGGTTGCTAGCTGGGGACCCAGTTAAACTTGCTAAGATGTTTGCAGGGGTGCTTCTGAATCTTCTTGGGTAACTGAGGACCACAAGCATCCTACAGGCTGGCTGGCTCTGCAGAGGAGAGGTGGAGAGCCCAGAGGAAGAGATACCCTCTTCTCCTCCAGTGTCTCAATATCGCCCTCCACTGATGAAGCTTAGAATTGTGCCGCTAGACAAAGGAGAAATGCCCAGAATCATTATCACAAGGCAGGGCAATGAAGGGTGGTGGACTTGGACTTGAAGAGCAATAAATTGATAGCTGGCACAACCACTATTTTTCTTTTTTAATTTGAAGAAAGCAACACACAAATCTGAATTATTAAAATGCAAACGCGACATTTTTGGCATGTCTAATCTGGGGTATGACCGTAACCAGTGTTGTGTGGGAAATTAATATTTGTCTGAATGGATTTGTGAAAACATAGCATCATTTAGAGAGAAAGGTCTCTGCGTCAAATTGAAGCATTTTAATCAAATTAAAACATTTTAGTCTGAAAGATTTGAGAGATTACTTTGTCCATTTCCTTATTCTCGAAATTACAGGAAGACGACTGAAGTCAGAATTCAGAATAATTTATTGACTTCTTCAAAGCTAAAGGATTTGGAATGTATGAACTCATTTGTTTAGTGAATATTTACGTGAGTGCTACAAGGTGCCAACCATGGTCCAAGGTGGAGGGAATGCAGTTGTGAACAGAGCTCATGAGCTTATATTTTACTAGGAGTCACAGTAAACAGACAAACAAACGAACACATAATAATTCAGGTATTAAAAGTGCTAGGACAAAAAATAAATCAGGGTAAGAAAATAGAAAATAATGTAGTTTTTCTTCAGGGGTGGGGGATGGCAGGCTGTGCTATTTTTATTGATGCCATTTGAACAGAGAGACCCGAAAGGAGTTGATGTCACTTTCAATCCCAAATATTCAAATATTAAATTTAATATGTTTTCTAGTTATAACAATACCTTCTGCCTTTGTATTCATATTTTTTCTGGATAGGCAAACATTTGTGTCCCTTAAGTAATCAAAATTAAAGGGCGCCACGAGTCTTCTTACATTTACCGAGGTGACGATGCACAACGTTTCAATTGAATACACCTCAGGAAACTGGGCACCTGTTGCTTGCAGGAAACTGGTTACCGTGAACACAAGCTACACTTTACCTTTCAAAAAATCATTTTGACAAGTACCAACTGGTTACTAGATTTTTGGCTATTCAGATATTGTACATCTCCTAAGGGCATTGCTGAAAATGTGAAAACCATTCAACAGTTTGTGCTCCGTGTAAGATTTTAGCACTGAGATATTTCTTGATTACAGGTGTTTCCACTGTGTGTGTAAATAGGGAAGAAAAGTTGCTGAGATTCCATTAACAATGGCGTTGGAAAGAGAGAGTTGAACATTTGATAGTTAATGGGCTATCTGCGTATTTCATGACACCAGTGGCTGGTTTGAAGGTCATGTAATTGACATCACTCTCAACTTTAAAACTTCACATCTTGAACAGGCAATGTAGGCTGGTCACGGAGGCTCACGCCTGTAATCCTAGCACTCTGGGAGGCCAAGGCTGGTGGATTACCTGGGCTCTGAGTTTGAGTCCACCCTGAGCAAAGAGAGACCCTGTCTCTACTAAAAATAGAAAAATTAGCTGGGCATTGTGGTGGATGCCTGTAGTCCCAGTTAATAGGGAAGCTGAGACAAGACAAACGCTTGAGCCCAAATTGAGTTTGAGGTTGCTATGATTTTGATGCTATGGCACTGAACCCCTGGGTGACTGAGTGAGTCTCCGTCTCAAAAAAATAAAATAAAATAAAATAAATGGCAGTGTATTTATAGACATATAATGAAGTTTGGGTAGCTAGAAGAAAAATTCCTTATGAGTATTTTGAAAATGCTATCAAATTTTAATTTGATTTCAGCTATGCCTTTTCAAGACAATTTGAAAATTTAGGATTAATCTTGATTTCCTTATAGCTGGTTATTAATCTTGTCTTTTGGTTTGTAACTCTGCTAATTAATGTAAAATGAGTTGCATTAAATTACTGATTTGAAAAAACTTTGCTTATCTTCTATTTTTTTTGCAGTTTGAACACACCACCTCTGGTATACGGGGCCGGCACCCTACTCCTTTGAGCTACAGGCACTGCCCCAACTTTGCTTATCTTAAGAGATCAAAATTCTGCCTTAGTTAAAGCAAAGTTGTTTTCTTTTAAAATTACACATTGGTTATTAAAATCACTTTGCTGAATTAATATATCTATTAAATTTATTTCTAATTGCAATACAAATGAGAATTTTTTTTGGGGGGGGAATGCAACAACTTTATTGAAAGAAAAGTGCAATGAAATTTGTTGAAAGCTTAGAAGGGAAACTTGGACACCTGCCCTCAAGCACAGGACCAAGTGCAGGGTGGACTCTTTCTGGATGTTGTAGTCAGACAGGGTGCGCCCATCTTCCAGCTGCTTCCATGCAAAGATCAGCCTCTGCTGGTCAGGGGGGGATGCCTTCTTTGTCTTGGATCTTTGCCTTGACATTCTCAATGGTGTCGCTGGGCTCAACCTCGAGGGTGATGGTCTTGCCGGTCAGGGTCTTCACGAAGATCTGCATTGTCAAGTAGTGATGTCAGCAGCGGACACTGAGAAACAGCAACTCAACTACCAGCCTCGGCCGAACTCCCAAATGGGAATATTTTAAACATGTTTATTACCTTGTTTATATCACTACTTCAGAGAGGCATTTAGTTCTTTATTCAGCACACTCTGTGGAAGAAGATTAAACTTTGAAGTAAAATCATTACAAAATTCAAAGTGTTATATGATAAAAATAATGCCTTAAAAATTCTAAAGTATCTTTTAGAACTTTTTTTAAAAATTTATTTTTATTTCAGATTAATATGAATGTTCACAGGTGAAGTCCCTGTTGTAGTTGTGGTCCCTGGAGGTGTGCCATATATCCTTACATTGTGCCCATTAAGTGAAAGCACACCAATTCCCCCTCCTTTCCTCTCCCCTTCCCAATTTGAATTAAATTGAGTTTTTCTCTTATGTATTAGTTTGTCCACTGGCTTCATATTAGTATTGAGTACATTGGATACATGCTTTTCCATTCTTGTGATACTTTGAAGACAATGTTCTCCGACCCTATCCAGGTTAATACAGAAGTCTCCATCTTTTATGGCTGAATAATATTCCATAGTATACATATACCTCAGTTTATTAATCCAGTCATGGATTGATGGGCACTTGGGTTGTTTCCACCTGGCAATTGTAAATTGAGCCACAATAAACAGCCTAGTGCAAATGTCTTTATGATAAAATGATTTTTTTTCTTCTTGGTAGAAGCCTAGTAATGGGATTGTGGGATCATACTTCTTTCCAAAGAAGCTGTATTAGTTTGTAATCCCACCAACAGTGTAAAAGTGTTCCCTTCTCTCCACATTTGCGTCATCATCTGTAGTATGGTGACTTTGTAATGTGCGCTATTCTCACTGGGGTTAGGTGATATCTCAGGGTCATTTTGATTTGCATTTCTCTGATGATTAGGGAGGATTCTTTTATATCTTTTAACTCATGTGAACATAAAATTTGGGCTCAGGCATTGAAGTATTTACAGTGATCAAAACTCCCCAAACACTCAGATGGAAATATATTTCCTTCCTTAATTAAAAAAAAAAAAAAACCCTACATGCATGGTGTAAGAAAAAGTAAACAGACTACCAGAAAACTGCCAATTATAATTTTCTCATATTTCATCTTAATAAGTTTTTGGTTAGTTGCTGAAGTAAATCAGGTGATAATTAAATGTGCCTGGAGGCCTCCTGGAAATGTGCAATTACTGTCCTCACAGAAAACTTTCCCCTGAGTTACATCATGAGAGCCAACCACTGGACCATGGATTTATGTTGGCCACATAAAGGGGAAGAAATATTTTGTAAAGAGCAATGAACGAAAAGGGATAAAAGTTTTAAACAAGTTCCTTATCTCCTTTAGTCCTCAGATACCTTATGTTGAATAGCCAGATCATTTTATTATTGCAAATGCCATGGTTGTAATCTTTTATTGCTTGCAGTATAGGCCTTCAGCATTAAGTTAGTATAAAATTACATATAGTTTAATATATCTGTACAACACCTTTAAACAAGCTTCTCTAGGCAAGAAGGTTATCTGTCTTATAAATCTATTATTCCATTGTACATCTTGATAGCCTAGCATTGCTCCTAGCCATGTTTAAGCATTAAATAGTGCATTATTATTTCACATAAATCAAGCAGAGATGTGTGAATTCATAAATTTTGCATTTGCACAGACAGTATTTTAAATGTTTTACTGCTTCGTGGGAACTCAGAGCGTCAGCCTGTACACAAATCAGGACCTGAGAAATTTCAATAAAATTTAATATCACAATTACATCTTCTCAAAGTCAAAGCATGCATTTTAGAAGTATTTTAACTGAGTCCAAAAATAAAAGTAAAATTTGAAGAGTGGCTTTTTTGTTGCAGTTTCATCAGCTATTGTACAATAATATAATAAGCACTTTGGGTTTTTATTCTTTATAGCTAAATGGTATCAAAAGAGTAAGGGTTTAGCCAAATGTGAGATAAAAGAAAAATTATATCAAGATCACGAATCTTGACAATTGTCTGTAATTTATTAAAAGTAATGCAGATAGAAAGTTGTATAGTATTGATAAGCTCATGTTATAATTAAAATGTAGCTTTATAACTAAATCAAAATAAGTCAATAAAAAATTCATAACTTAGGCTCTAAGTTACATGAGGGCAAGAATGAAGACTTTATGGGGGATGTTCTAGGTGATTCTCTTTGATTTGGAAGAAAGCTGTATTCTTTTGCCTATTCCTAGACATCTTTTTTTTGGGAGGGGGATGATGTTTACTGTTCCTTCAATGTTTTTACTGTTTTTCTTAGAAAATATTCCTTTTAAGATTTTTGCTTAGCGAGAAATGTCTATAAAATTTAATGCCCAGGCATTGGGTGTTCCAGGAAGATTTCTACTTTGGCTTCTGTGTGGTGAAAATTACATTCCTGAAATAATTTCTAGTGCATATAATTAACTGCACGAATACCATACTAGTTTGAAAATGGTGTATTTGTCACCTAGAAACAGCTGATGTAGAAAGATAAATTGCTGTGAACATAGAACTTGCTTCTAATCATAGGCAAATTCTGGGCAGGAAGCAGAGAGGATAGAAGAGAGAAGAAAAAAAATTATTGTAGATTTTTTTTGATTGCTCTGAACTGAAACTATTTTTGTTGTTACTAGCAGGTAACTTCTGGGGGGAATCAGGTGAAAAAGGATAGATAAAAATAATATTCTACCTTCTATAGTGAAGGCTTTTAATGAGGACTTAATATTGGGAAGGGAATTTTTCTTTTTTAAATATACTTTACATATTTTCTCTGTCATTCTGAATCCTGCCCTGTCTTTCCTGATGGACTGAAAAGTTCAAATCTAAATTTAAAGAAGATTATTGTTTAGAGATTAATCTCTTTAGAGGGATAAGGCAAAGATAGACACAGTGAAGTGAGTCTTTAGAACCTTATAGCTACCCCAAGTAATGACAAGCATTGTCATAGGCTGTCCAACTTTGGAATGTTAAAGAAGATCAAGTTCCTACCCATAAGAAAACTAACAGAAACTTCTCTCTTAGTCTGATGAATATTGAAAACAAAGTGGCCTGAATAAAAAAACAAAAAAAACAAATATCAAACCACTTATGATGGTGTTTGACCATGTAGCAGTCCTTGGTTTGGGGTCTGTTTAGGTTTTGATAGTATTGTTATTCCTCCTTTTCTTTTGTTTGTGTGTGTAAGTTTTATCTCAACTACCAAAATAGAAGGAAAAAATGATTTATTATAGAAATTACATTTTCTGAGCTAAGCCAGAAGGCACTGTCTTTTGCTCTTGTATACGCAAGACTTAGTGTTATGTATATATTTTATGTGTATATAATGTTTACTTAGAAATATATATATTTATACCACACAAGTGGCCCATACTACCAGATAAATCCCTCTATTTTTCGAAGGCTGTATGGAAACAATTGATGACTGAAGAAGGAGCATGTATAAACAGACATACTTAGAGATTCTCAGTGTGTGCCAACATAAGTAAGTATGTGTCTTTTTTCATAACAGAAACTTGATTGGTTAGAGGGGAAATTAGAACAAAAAGATGGACAATGAATACAGGAATACCCATACCTCATTTTATGGCACTTTGCAGATGGGGTGTCTTTTACAAATTGAAGGTTTGTAGCAACTTGCAATGAGCAAGTCTACTGGTGCCAATTTTCCACTAGCGTGTGCTCACATTGTGTTTCTATGTCACATTTTGGTAAGTGTCATGGTATTTCAAACTTTTAAATTATTATTATATCTGTCACGGTGATCTATGGTCAGAAATCTTTGATGTTACTGTTGTAATTGTTTGGGGGTACCAGGACGCATGCTCTTATATGATGGTGAACTTAATGGGTAAATGTTGTGTATGTTTTGACTGCTCCCCCATCTACCTCCCTCTTCTCAGGCCTTCCTATTCCTCAAGATGAAACAATATTGAAATTAGGCAAATTATTTATAATAACACTACCGTGGCTTCTAGGTGTTCAAGTGAAAGGAAGAGTCTCATATCTCTCATTTTACATTAAAAGCTAGAAATGATTAAACTTAGTGAGGAAGGCTTGTTGAAAGTCAAGATAGCCACATTGTGGATGCAAAGTACAAGTTTTTGAAGGAAATGAAAAGGGCAGCTTCAGTGAACACACAAATGATACAAAAGCGAAATAGCTTTGTTGCTCATATGAAGCAAGTTTGAGTGGTCTGGCCACATGATCAAACCAGCCACAATATTTCCTTATTAAAGCCTAATCCAGAACAAGGTTCTAAGTGTCTTCAATTCAGTGAAGATCAAAAGAGGCAAGGTAGCTGCAGAAGAAAAAGTAGAAGCTAGCAGACATTGCCTTATGATGTTTAAAAAAGAAGATGTCTCCATAACATAAAAAAGTGCGAAGTGAAGCAGCAAAGGCTGATGTAGAAGCTGTAGCAAGTTATTCAGAAAATTTAATTAAGGGTATGATGAAACACTAAAAAACATATTTTCAATGTAGATACAACAGCCCTCTGTTGGAAGAAGATGCCACCTAGTACTATCATAGTTAAAAAGAAAAAGTCAATGCCTAGTTTCAATACTTCACAGCTTCAAAGGATAGACTGACTTTCTTGTTAAGAGGTAATAGTAGTTGGTGACTTTAAATTGAAGCTAGTACTCATTTACCACTTCAACAACCTTAGGGCCCTCACAAATTGTGCTATATCCCCTATGCTTTATAAATGGAACTTTGGTAGACCTATATAACCACACATTTGTTTACAGTATAATTTATTGAATATTTTTAGCTTAGGAAAAAAATTCCTTTCGAACTATTACTTCTCATTTTCTATGTGCCTGGTCACCCAAGAGCTCTGAGGGAGATGTACAAGAAGATCAAAATTAATGTTGTTTTTAATAATATCCATTCTATAGCTCATGGATCAAGGAGTAATTTTTACTTTTAAGTCTTATTATTTAAGAAATACATTTTGTAAGGTTGTAGCTATCATTGATAGTAATTCCCCTGGAGGTAGGCAAAGTAAATTGATAATTTTCTAGAAAGGACTCAGCATTCTAGATGCCATTGAGAACATTTGTGATTCATGAGGGGAGGTCAAAATATCAGCATTAGCAGGATTTTGGAGTAAGTTGGTTGTTACTAACTGACATCAGTGGAAAAAGTAACTACAGATGCTTTGGAAATGGCAAAAGAACTTAGAATTAGAAGTGGAGCCAGAAGTTATAACTGAATTGCTGTACTCTCATTTTAAAACTTGAATGGATGAGAAGTTGCTTCTTATGGATGAGCAAAGAAAGTAGTTTCTTGAGATGAAAACTATTCCTGGTGAGTATGCCGTGAACATTGTGGAAATGACAACAAAGGATTTAAAATATTACTTAAACCGACGAGGTAAATCAGCAGTGTTTGAGAGGATTATCCACAATTTTGAAAGAGGTTCTACTGTAGTAAAATGCTATCAAATGGCATGGCATACTCAAAAAAATCTTCCATGAAAGGAAGAATCAATAGATACGACAAAATTGATTTTCGTCTTATTTTTAAAAATTGCCACAGCCACCTAAACCTTCAGCAACCACTACCCTGATCAGACATCGACCATCAGCATCGCTGGCAGAAAGATTATGACTTGCTGATGTCTCAGATAATTGATAGTTTCTTTTAGCAATGAAGTATTTTTAAGCTAAAGTTTATACACTGTTTAGTGAAACAATACCATTGAATACTTAATAGACTACAGTAGAGTATAAACATAACTTTTATATGTATTGGAGAACCAAACGATTTGTCTGATTTGCATTATTGTGATATTTGCTTTACTGCAAAAGTTTGGTACTAAACTTGTAATAACTGCAGTATGCCTGCTTGTTGAATTCTGAAAGAAAAAAATGAATTTGCTTCAGATTTTTAAGACAAATCTAGTTGTAAGCATGAAATCTAATTCTATTTCTGTTTTTTTTTTAAAAACGGATGCTTTTGTTTGCTACATTCATGGATTCAATTTCTATTGGATAAATCACAGTTATATTTTAATAAACTTTAGCACAT
Organism: Perodicticus potto; assembly: GCA_963574655.1. NCBI lineage: Eukaryota > Metazoa > Chordata > Mammalia > Primates > Lorisidae > Perodicticus > Perodicticus potto. Next base: position 6,137 of record CAUYRH010076081.1, on the reverse strand, counting down.
CATAGAGGTCACTATCTTTGTGTTTTATCATTCTGTAGTCTGTTTGCATGTTTATTAATTTACTTCAAATAAAATGTCCAGTCTTCAGGAAATCAAGGCAGCAGACTAAAAACAAACCAAGAATTGGTTGATCTTAATTTCCTAAGCTTTGCCTATTTCTATTTTGTTAGACATGTTTATTAAAAATGTATTATAAACCGTTATAATGAAAAGAGGCATATTTTGCACATCATTCATGTCCTCAAATAAGGTACATATTTATATACCTTGAATTTTTATTAGAATTTGTGTGACTAGGTGATGGCAATGTGATATAACTTGTTATTGAAAAAACAAATACTATATTTTATAAATAAAACCACAATAACAAGTAATGCAACATGATTTTCTGTTTTCTTTTTATAATGGGTTGTCACTGAATTGTATGTATTTGCTGAGAGGCAATATGGCATAGTAGAGAGAACATAAGCCTTATTGTCATAATATTTTGGTTACTGAACTAACTCTCATTTAACTCTCCCACACAGAGATCACTAACTGTCCCATCAAACTTTCATGCCATCTTTCATATCACAGAGCGGTAGCCAGCAAGTGTGTACTCTGCAAGGACAAGTGCACCAGTGTAACCCGACCTCTTGAATATAACTGCAACTATAAGACTAGGGAATGTAAGCAGAAATGATGAATGTTACTTCTGAGCCAAACCAGTTAAGAACATTCACCCCACTGTGCTTTTCCGATCTTTATCTGAAGACAGAAGATTCTGAGACCTTTGAAGAAGGCAGAACCACAAGACACAGAAGTCACAAATGGCTGTGTTAAAGCGGGTCACTGATTTTAAGTTCTGAAACATTGGCATTTGTTACAGCAGCTAACATTACTGTGCAAACTAATACATGCAGTGTAAATCTTGGGAAATTCACTTAATTTTTAGGTGGTCTTTTCAAAATCATCTCTTAAATGCAATAAGAATCTGGCAATATAAATAAATGCAATTTAAGAACTGGAACTTGCCTTTCATCATATATAAAAATTAACACAAGATATATTAAAGACTTAGTTGCAAAACATGAAACGATAAAAATCCTAGAAGAAAACCTAGAAAAATACTTTTTCACATTGGCCTATGTGAAGAATTTTGACTGACACCCTAAAAGAAAATGCAATAAACACAAAACTAGACAAATGAATATAAATTAAACTGACAAGCTTCTGCACAGCAAAGGAAGCAATCAAAAGAGTACCTAGACAATATACATGATGGGAGAAAATATTTGCAGACTATGTGGCTGACAAACAACTAATATCCAAACTCTACAAGGAACTCAAACAACTCAGCAAGAAAACAATAAAAACCATTAAAAAGTGGGCAAATAGGCATTTTTCAAAAGAAGATATACAAATGGCCAAGAAACATATGAAATACTGTTCATTATTGGTAATCATCAGGGAATTGTTAATTAAAACTACAGTGAGATACCATCTTACTCCATTTAGAGGGGCCATAATTTAAAAAAATAAAAAATAATAGATGTTGGCAGAGATGAGGTAAAAGGGAAAACTTACACACTGTTTATGGGGATATAAATTAATACAACCTCTGTGATGATCAGTATGGAGATTTCTCAAAGAACCATAAGTAGACCTACCATTTGATCTTACGGTTCCATTACTGGATATCTATCCAGAGGAAACTAAATCATCGTATCAAAAAGATACCTGTACTTGGCATGTTTATCACAGCACAATTAACAACTGCAAAGAGACGGAATCAACCTAAGTGTCCATCTACTGATGACTGGATAAAGAAAATATGGCATATTTATGTGTATATATATGTAAAATATATATGTATATATATGTAAAATATATATATAAATAAATATATAAAGAAAATATGGCATATATATGTGTATATATATGTACACATACCATGATGTACTACTCAGCAGTAAGAAAGAATAAAATAATGCCGTTTGCAGCAATTTGGATGGAACTGGAGGCCATTATCCTAACTGAAGTAACTTAGGAATAGAAAAATAAATGCCATATGTTCTCCCTCATAGGTAGAATCTAAACTATGGATACACAGGGGCCTACAAAGTGGTACAATGGACATTGGAGACCCAAAAGGGGGCAAAGCAGGAGGAGGGGAGGAATGAAAAATTGTCCATGGGCTACTTGGGTAATGGGTACTCTAAAAGCCTAGACTTCACCACTATATGATATACAAGTGTGCGTGTAATGGAATTCAACTTGTACCTCCTAAATCTATTAAAATTTAAAAAAAAGTGAAGGAAAGAAAAAAGAGAAAAAAATAAAAGCAATTCAAAGAGGCCTACATCACAAAGTTGCTGGGAACATGAAATAAGATAACATATGATAAAGAGCTGCATAGTACTAAACGAATATACAAACTATGCTGTAATTTTTTTTGTTATTCTCTCATTTGCCCTCCTAGAGACAAATTATTTGTCCTTATAAATTGGTATGGAAGTGTATTAGCACTGTATTCTGTGACATTATAAGAAATAACTTCCAGCTCTTCTTTGCTCAAAGCTATATTCACCAGTATGAAAGAAATCTCATTAATATCATACTTTGAATCTGCTTCTTCTAAATTATTCATCACAATACCTTCCTCTGTTGTGAGAGTAATCTGTGTACTGTGGCTTTTTATGTTTTATTGCTTTTCATGGGCAATGATTTTTGTCAGACATCATACAATGTTACGTCATTTTATCTTCACAACAAGAGGAAGGTGCACTCTTTCCTTTTTACACGTGAAAAAATTAAAGACTCCCCCAAATAAGGTGAATTGCCCAGAGTCGCATAGCTAGGAAATGGCACAACTGGAGCTCCAACCTGGTTCAGTTTGACTGCAATAATGTGGAATGTAAAGACTGTTCTCACCTACTCAATAATTCATATAGTTTATCTCTTGATTCCAAAGGAGTGGAAACATCAAGATCATTATCTGAGCCCTGGTTCTTCAGAAAACAGAGTCTGGGGCAGGGGTGATACGGTTGGCACTTGGGATGAAGATGAAAAATCCTGACAAAGAGATGAGGGTGAAAAAAGGAGTGAGGTGAGAAATGAAGGGAGGAGTGATGTGAAGCAATGTGACTTGTCACTCACTGCACTGGTCCTCTTTGGTGCCTTGTAGGATGTTTGGCCAATGTGTCTGCCTAGCACAAAGGCTCTCTCCAGACAGGTTGCAAGGAGAATCCGTACTAGAGAGTAGCTGTGGGAGTGAAAAAAAAGAGGAGATGTTAGCTGCCTGTATGTTCTCTCCTTCTACCCTCATTTCCCATTGTTCAAAGTTCTTCCCATAGAGAGGAGTTAACTTCCTTTTCTTTGGGGGTTGCATTATCTGGCTCATTCAGTGGTCACTCAGAATGTCAAATCTCACATCCTTTATCTGGGGTGGTGCCTTATCCAAGTCTGGAAATGACTTTTAGGCAAGATTATGTAGTGATATCTAATGGGTAGGGACTGTCATCCCAGAACTGGTATCTCGAAAACGCAGGTATGATTTCAACTACAGGCTCCGAACAGAGGAAGCTAAGGATCTAGAAGGTAGACAGCCTGGAGAAAATACGAGGAAATACCTAAGATAGGCATCTGAGACAGAGCTTTTCAATGATCTATTCAGTTAACACTTACTGAATGCCAGTAGTGTGCCTGGTACTGTTCCAGGTGTTGGAGAAACAGCAATGAAAGAAAATAAAGCCAAGAAGTCTCTGCTTCCTCAAGTGTACATTCTAGTAGGGAAGAAAGAAAAAAAAAAGTAAGATAAGTGTGATATACAGTTCATTGGAGGAAGACCAATTTGGAAATATGAACATGAAATGTTTAGAATCAAGAGTAGACAGGAAAGTTCTTACTAAAAAGGTGACATTTGAATAAAAACCTAACAGAAGTGAGGTGCAATGACATTATTTGGACATGAGCAAATGTGAAGACCCTGGATCTGGGCGGGGGACATTCATGCAACAGCAAGGAGCTGAGCGAGGCTGAAGAGGAGGGTTGTGCTCAGGTAAATAATCTAGGATAAAGTCTGGATCATGTTACCTCATGTAGCTAAACGTACAGACTTCCTCTTTTTGATTAGTTAAGTATTTTAGCATGATGGACTTGTTTGTTCATCATAACAACACTGAAAGACAAGCAGCATTATTCCCATTTTATGGATGAGCAAACTGAGCCTAACACTGGTCAAGTGAATTTTCCAAGCTCACATCTTGTAAAAGATCATATAAGGATTACTAGTAACTTCATTAGTAAGAGTAAACGCACCTGATCAAAAGAAATCCACTCAGTTCAGTTAGCTTTCAAAATGCCTAGGTATTATCAAGAACTAAGTAATGACAGACCACTGTTTCCATGAAAAGCTTTTCTCATTTGTTCCCCTGTGGTAGGTATTGTTATTATTATTTTCATTTTATAGGTGAAGAAGTTTGAGACTTTTATAATAGCAACTTACCCAAAATGACACAATTGGAAAGTGATAGATCAGGAGTAGAATGCATTCTGTTTTTAGACCCTGTGCTATTAATTAGCACAACATATTGCCTTCGTAAATACTTTAGTTATAAATTATTTATAAAGAGTTCTACCTAGCATTTCTTCTTCACTTATGAAATATAGCCATATAATTCCTTGTCCCTTTCAACAATCTCTTTTGTTATCTATTATTATTGTTACTTCAAAGTAAATGTAATAATACATAATTTAAAACTTCTTATACTTCCTTAGCGGTTTTTTAATAATATCTCCAAGTTTGTGCCAAAATGTCTTAATCTCAATTGTTCCTTTTACTTACTAATATTTTTTGAACATTGTTGCTTGTTTTCTTTATTTCTTACTAAATTGTATCTTTTGCAAAATTTTCTGCAATTATCAGTGAATAGAAAGCTCTCTCAGTTTGTCTTCATGTGAATTTGTATTTATTTTGCCTGCTTTGATGAGTAATTTAGCTAGATATAAAACTTTATGTTAGTAGCTCTTTAGTTTTTTTCTGGCATCTATTTTAATGATGAGAATATTATTCGTAATTCAAATTTTTCTTCTAGACATTTTAAAACAGACATTTTAAATTTGCTGTTTGTTTTTGAAATTCTACATTTTAGCAACAGCATGTTTTAGAGGAGAAAAATTAACCTCTTTTGATTTATTTTTTTTATTTTTTAATACATGTATTTTATTATTCTTCATTACATTATTTCCCCCACCCCCACTCCTCGGTGGTAAGACAGAATTGATTTACAGAAAAGAATACAGAAAACACTAAAGCTCCTGGTAGAGGGAGAGAATTCAAGTGGGGAGAGAGAAGCTCTCTCCGTTCCTCTCCTGGTCTTTCCCTGTCTCCTCCTTTAGGCCTTTAGCCTCAGGGTATATTAGGTGTATGGGTTCCTTGGCCAGGAAACGAATGAATGTGGTCCCTTCCGCCAGGGACAAGGTGAATGAGTGTATCAATGAATGGATACAGTGCATTCATGGAATTGAGGCCTAGGAAATTCACAAAAAATTGACCTAGGCATAGGAAATGGGGGTTCCACATTTAGTCCTAAGTGTAAAGTGAAGGAGACACCAAGGCACAGGTGTCTCCTCAGCAGTTGTCCAAGCTTTTAGGCTATTTGAGCCTCTGGTGGGCATTTGTAGGTTCCCCTCCTTGCCTGTCATCCAGCCCACTGGCTCTTCAGCTGGCTGCCACAGCACCAACACCACCAAGAAGGAGGCAGCAGGTCCGCCAGCTCCGCTGAGCTGGCTAGGGTGCCAGATGTCCTGCATCAATTCTCCCTCTCCGGGTAGAGAACCTAACTGCTGTTAGGGAAAAGGGGCGAAGACTCGATCTAACTGCTTCCTGCTGAATAGGGTGATGATAGAAGGGGGCAGTTAGGGTTTCTCCGGAGGGAGAGTGATACAGGGGTTCAAGGACTGGGACCATCTTTATTGCATGTGGCTTGATGACCTTTCTGGAAAACATAAATCTGGTTAGTGTAATCAGTAATAGGCAAAGGTAGAACAGCATCAGGCCAGAAGCACTTATTCAGTGATGCTAAAAGAAAACCATATTAGGATTTTTCTAGCTGTTTCCTAAATAATAACTTCAAACTTTCTTTTGGCTCACAAGT
>CAUYRH010076074.1:0-29214 GCA_963574655.1 Perodicticus potto | reverse complement strand
TTTTATTAAATCATAATTGTGTACATTGGTGCAATCATAGGGCAGAATGTGCTTCATATACAATCAGAAACATTTTGATCATACTGTGAGAGATAGCCCTCATAGCATTTTCTTAATCACTATATAAAGACATTGATACTTGCTGCAATATTCTGTTGTTACACGTTAAGGTTTGAAATTCCTAATGATTTTTTAAATAAGGCGACAGCATCTTGTTTTGCATGTAGACCAATGAATTAAGTAGCAAATTGCCACCATCAATAATAATTCAACTAAGTCTGGTACCAACAAATGACAAATTACTACTATTCCCTTTTTCTTTAGCAAATATATCATCTACATGCTTGACTAATATATGACCATTCTGGTTCCAGAGCCCAGTGTGAGCCTCTGCTTCCTGGGGATACATTGGGAACCAACTACACTTCATCCAGGTTTTATTCCCTCAGATGGGTCAACCGACAGGATTTTAATGAAGGAATTATTTGTAGTTGTGCGAGTGGGAAACAATAAGGGCTACTGAGTTTTCTAAAAACTAGTAACAGGTCTCTCACCTTGTCTCCTCCATGAGAAAGACCCACTTTCAACTCCCTTTGGAAATGCTCTGAACTTTCTCTTGTTCTTTCTAGATAAAATCACTCTTTGTTTTCTGGAAGAAAAAAGAAATAGAAAGAAAAAGAAAAAGACTGGTGACAGTAAGAAGAATGTTTCATCAATAAATTATAGTTGTGGAAGTCCACTACCAAAACCAAATTTGAAACAAGTCTGGATTGGCAAAGAAAAATCTGAATTTCTCTCTCCTTAGTAAAACCCAGCTGGAAGCTCGCCTTTCAAAAGCATCCAGGTAAGGCCATTCCTAGCAGTCAGACAATTGGGGGGATTGAGCGTGTATCTGGTGGGAAAAGGCAACAGAAATACCATGTTAAAGAAAAGTTTAATGTTTTCTGACAATCCTGTCTGCTCAAAACGTTGGAATTCTTATAACATGGAGGGGTGTTTAGCACATACGAGCTACGAAAACTATATTGCAAATAAGTATTTTATCGCTTACCCCTTCTTAGGTTACACCACGTTTCTATTCCCCTTGCTCTTGGCTCACTTAGAATAGGATGAGAACTAAGAATTAATCCTAGTTTGGACTCCACCTCCTCTATTTTCACATGTATAACTGGAAGCTAGCTATGAGTAAAGGAATACTTCCCTGACCGTAAGTATAATTCCTTTTAAATATATTAGACTGTCATGTACTTTTTGGTGAGCATCAAAGCGTAATGTACTTATACATTTTCACTCTTGTGTAAAATGAATATATCCCATTGTTGTAATCATTAAAACTTAAAATTTAATTTTTTGTGTTATTTTATTGTTTCTCTTTTTCTACAAGCATTATCAATTGCATCATTTTTAAACTGTCTTCAATCATAGGTTCCCCAAAGACTTTCATTGTAAATGTTCTGTTAAAATTTCTAGCGCTGAAACCCAAACAGTATAACAAATGTTCGTATTGTAATGAAAAAGTACTAGATGTATCGGTTTAAACCTGGATACAAACTATGTGGAGACCAAGGAGTAAAACATCCTCCTCCTCTTTGGACTTACAGCATTAATTTGTTCTTATTTCTTAAAACTGGCTCTTAAAAAAGAAAGGTGAGTACATTTTTAAATTAGTTTTATTACTTTCCAGTTTTCAAATGTGGTTAATAACATTAATGGATTACATTAATATTCATATAATTGATTTTTTTGTTGGTTTAATCAAATGTAAATCTAGAGAAAACAGCAGTTCAAGGCTTAGAGAATGGGAGCAGATATTATGTCCAATTTTGTAAAAAGCTAAATGTAATTTTAACCCCCTAAATCTGCTACATTTTGTGTACCAACAAAATAACCTACCCTAAAATATCTTCAAAATAAGGCTACAATCATAAGTAAAGTGACAATTATTGTTAATAAATTGAGAAATAAAACTTATACTAGGAAATATTACAGATAAAAATAGGCAGTTCCCAACTATTTAGATTCATTGCTTACAAATGAAAGCATATAAAGCCAGACACGGTGGCTCACGCCTGCAATCGCAGCACTGTGGGAGGCTGAGGCAGGAGGATTGCTTGAGCTCAGGAGTTCGAGACTTGTCTGAGAGACAGTAAGGCCCCAACTCAACAACAACAACAAAAAGAAAAACCCAGCTGGGCACCGCAACAAACACCTGTAATCCCAGCAACTTGGAGGCTGAGGGAGCAGAATGACCACAGCCCAAGTCTGAGGTTGCTGTGAGCTATGACACCACTGCACTCTGCTCAGGGCACAGGGTGAGACTCTGCTGCAAAAACAAACAAACAAACAAAAAATGAATACATATGAAATAAAAGCAAAAACCAAAGAACTGGTGTGAAATAAAACCAACCGAAATTTGAAATTACTTTAAAAACAACTTATAAAGGGGGAGTCCAAGAAACATGCAAATTTATAAATCATGATTATGGTCTGATCTTTAAAATAATGCCATGTAGAATTTACTGGGTTTATTTATTCTCTGTAGTATTTAAGTAGGGAACAAGTGAGGAGCTTATGAAAGACCATCCAATTCTGTCAGATAATGAGAACATCACAAAGCATAAATAATACTTTTTTTTGTTGTCGTTGTTGGGGAATCATGAAGGATACGTTGACCCAGAGTACCCGTTTTTGTTTTTTTGAGACAGAGTCTCACTTTGTCACACTTGTTAGCGTGCCGTGGTGTCACAGGTGACAACAACTTCAAACTCTTCGGCTCAAGCTATTCTCTTGTCTCAGCCTCCCAAATAGCTGGGACTACAGGCTCCGGCCACAGTACCCTGCTATTTTTAGAGATGGGGGTCTGCTCTTGGCTCAGGCTGGTCTCTAATCTGTGAGCTCAGGCAGTCCACCCGCCCACCTCAGCCTGCCAGAGTGCTGGGATTACAGGTGTGAACTACTGTGCCCAGCGTCCAGGGTAGTTTTAATGAAAAGATGGTAAATGCAGCCTACTGGTCCAGTCCATAACACTCATTAAATATGGCAGCAAGAGTGAATGACAATCAAGCTATAAACTCCAATGAAAAAGCCACTACTCCCAATTCTTTTACAAAGAAAAAAAATTATAAATGAGGAGGAACTACTGTAGGAAAATGGAAGATAGAGGCAAACAAGAACTGACACACCAGAAAGTTAAAAAAATAAATAAATTATCATTTGAAAGGTGAGATTTGTGCCACAGTGCTCTGGATTTGATACTGTTGGAAGAGCATAATAATACCCTTCCCATGTGTCTGCTAGAGCTTATCTAAGTAGCCTTGATCAGCTATTGTTCTTGTCAAATATCCCATATGGCCAAGGGAGTGTTTTTCATTCTTCATTAAATTCCCTTACTACCTAATAATGGAGGGTCTGCTCTTTTCCAAACATTGCCCTTCTTGTAGGAATTAAACAATAAAAAAATATTTAGAGGCTCTGTCCTCAAAAAGGTTAGGTTAAATAAAAGAAAAAAAATATATATATATATATATGTAGTTTTGTTTAGCAAATGTAATAAATTAAATCAATTCCTAAATGGTTATAAATTATTTTAGCTATTACAAGAATTATTTCAAAAATAGTGATAACCACAGAAGTTGTTCTAGATACTTCTTTTTCCTTAAGAATCAAGGCAGTAGCTCTAGTTTCTTTCTTTTACAAATTGATTTACTTCCCTCTTGAGCTGATTTATACCACTTTGCTTTTATTATTGACTTCAGCAGTTTGTTACTTATTTCAACTATTCTTTTGTGTAATAGAATTCTTTAGAATTGCCTATAGGCTAGACTGGTACTTAATTTCAGTGCATGAGCTTGTGTTTTTAAATGAGTTATTCCTTTAAGCAGCAGATCTCTTTATTTTCTTCTTCTGATTTTTGTATTTCTGCAAGATCTTATACACTGACCTCCTTTTTCTTTCCCCTATGACATTGTAGGCTTTCAAAAAGTAAGGCTTAAGCATGCAATTAAGAGCAATGAAGCACAAAATTGCTCAAGCAAGAAATATCATTTGCTTTGTACATCTGAAAATAAGGGATTTGTGCTGTGCAATCATGAGCTCACCAGTAGAATAAGGGCTCATAATCACACACAACCTATCATTACATTTTAACAAATTCAGTAGGGCATGTGGTACCCCCAATTATAAACTCATAAACACCCATTTGATGAGACGCTTTGCTCCATACTACACAAACTCTTACTGGTTCTGTATGATGTGCTATTGACCCTTTGCCCATCGACACTACATATATCACAAAACATTTTCAAAGAAGATTAATACTACATGAGAGCAGTTTTTACTTAAGGTTTTCCAAGCTCCATTTAAAGACCCAGGGCTAAGGAAAAAAGAAGTGGTTAAGGAGCCAGCAAATCCTTGTTGGTTCCTAGTCTCATGCAAATCTGCTCAAGGTGCAGGAGATTCAACCATTGAAGAGGGAAGAGTGCCCGGTCCCAAGACGACAGTATTTTTTGGTTCCCAAGACGACAGTATTTTTTGCACTTTATACAGATGGATCCTCAAAATATTCTTGAATTAAATAGACAAATGCATTCTCATTATTTATGCAAAAAGCGAAAAGTATCAATTACCTTGAACGTTTTCTGTACATTTAAAAAAAATTATTAGAAGCTTAATGCTGCAATTATGGCTTATCGATCCATCCATTCTGCCTTCACTTCCTTAAAAAACTTCACTGGTTCCCACACAGCTCTAGTCCTGACTCCTCAATTGTTTAATTTCCACTGTTTCTATATTTTTCTTTTCCTTCTCAAAATTGCCAGGGTAATATTTTACCTAATTTCTCAGCTACTGGAGGCAATTATTTTACTATTTTTGATTAGTAGACAAGGATGCTACAGAACAGAGCACTGGATTTTCAGTCTTTCTTTATTCTTTTTTCCTTTCTCTGTTCTTTTTGCTACTAAACTTCTCTCTTTTTGGATAAACGCCTTATTCTTTAAGGTTCTATTTCTTTAACTATAATTAAGAGTATCATAGTTATTGTCTCCCTATGAAAAATAAAGATATGTTTATCAAATGGTAGGCATATGAAGCCCTGTGCATATTGTTAACCTATAAATGACTATTCATTTTTATGAAGATGATACATATTACTAGATATAATGGAAAATGTTTGGTTTAATTCTGATAATATCTATTTTCTCTCCTTTTCTTCTCTTTGATTCCAAGGCCAGTGTCCTTGATCTTTTCTCTAACCCTTCTGCCCAACGAATCTTGCAAGGTTTATTTCAAATTCTACTTGTTCAATAAAGTTTTTTTTTTTTTTTTGTAGAGACAGAATCTCACTTTCTCGCCCCTTAGTAGAGTGCCATGGCATCACACAGCTCACAGCAACCTCCAACTCCTGGGCTTAGGCAATTCTCTTGCCTCAGCCTCCCGAGTAGCTGGGACTACAGGTGCCCGCCGCAACACCCGGCTATTTTTCTGATTTGCAGTTTGGCCGAGGCTGGGCTTGAACCCACCACCTTCTGGTATTCGGGGCCAGCACCCTACTCGATGAGCTACAGGCGCCACCCCTGTTCAATAAACTTTTGTTAGGAATTCCACCAATCAATCTTGACTTTTGCAAACGCTGACTATCAATATAATTTATTATTATATAGAGGTTGGTTTACTAAAATAATTATTTTATCATTTAAAATTTATTCAGTAAAACCTCCATAATTGATCACCTCCCTACATTGGCCACCTCCTTAAGTTGACCTAATTCCGAGAGACCAGACATGCACCACATACGTGTATCAGCATGGGAGGTCTAGCTCCTTATGGAGACCACCTCCGTATGTTGGCCAGTTTGTTACAGTTCCCTGGATGTTCAACTTAAAGAGGTTATACTGTATTTTGTTAAATATTTAACAATTTTTTTCAACTGAAAATGTGTGAAGGTGAAAGACCAACACTGTCTAAGGTCTTGTGATAAAATTTTTTCCCAGTAGGCTAAAAAGAACCTTAAACAGTCTTGGGCAATGCCCGCTATTCCAGTTAAGTTATTAACATCTTTTTTTTTTCATTCATGGAATGGCCATGATTTGGATGAAAAAATATATGTTTATTATAAATGGCTCAATTTCATATAGTGGTTTAAACAGCAATGGAGAACATCTACCACCAACCACTGCACATTTGGTAAGAACCAGAGCTAGTCCTACAGCGATGGTACAAGTATCAGCCGGTCAAGAAGCAGGAGTAGATGGGTTGATAAAAGCAACCTAGTGCATACTAGTAGGCAATAAGCGTATGCACCTTTATGAAAGGCAATATGAAATACCCCTTGTTAGGGTAAAGGAAGGAATTACTGAATAGTTGAAATAATATATGGAAGCATATCCAATGAGGTTAAATCTATATTTCTCCTTCATCCCACACATTCTCTTATATCCTCCTTTTCTTATGGCAATGTGAGTTTCAGGAAACACAGTTATAGAGTCTATTTCAGTTCACGTTAAGCAACAGCTAAAACCTTTTCATAATTCTGTTTACAACTTTTGTAAGGCAGTCATTTTTATTGTGTATCCTGAGAAATTTGATGTCTCTGAATGTTTATTCTTATTTAAAATAATGTTTAACTTAATGATCATATGTGGGGATGGCTATTGAATATGCCTCTTTTTGTCCTTGGTTCCAAATATCTCAGTTTTATAGCCTCTCTGATTTTGAAAGTAGTCTTTGAGTTCTCACATGGCACGCTGCCACCAGTACACATTCTTGACTCAGTCTCAGTTACTGGTCTGAGCTATGGGTTGTTAACATGGAAGACAAGAAGCTGTCATACAAAGATATCTGCAAGTGGCTTGATGAAGCAGGCAAATGCTATTTACTTCAGAAAGACTTACCTGATGACACCAGGTTTTTGATTAGGTATTAAATGTTTATCAGCTAATACATTTTAGCTCTCAGGAGCAGAAGATACAATTATAATCAGCTTTTCAAAAAGGAGATGATTAATGAAATCTTGTATAAGGCAGGCCCAGCCCACCGAGAGCCAGGACGTTTCACCTTTCTGCTTCACTATCCCCAGCATTTGGCTTTCAAATTCTGGCTCATGCCCTCATGATTGCAAGTGCAGTGGCAGTTCCAGTTTTTAGGTACTCACATAACCCACGTGGCAGCAGGGAAGGAAGCAGTGTTCCTCACCTTCTCCTTTTTATCAGGAAGACAATCCTTTCTCAGATCCCCAAAAGAAAACTTCACATTTTGTCTCATTAGCCATAAATGTACCATATGACCATACCTGAGACTATCATGGGAAAGAGAAAAAGATGGTTATTATGAGTTTTGCCTAATCAACATTTCTTTCTGGTTCTGGGAGAGAATCACATTCCCAGAACACACAAGCCATCAATTCCTGAACAGAAGCCAGCTTCTAATGGCAAGAAATAAGCTGATAATGGCTATTGGACAGGATATCTACAGCGTCCGCCACACCTTCCCGGGTGTTCCTGCCTCACTTACCATAGTGAATAATCATGGCCTGCTTACTTCTCTGTTTCCTGTATGTGACCGTACAGGATTGGAGACTGGCTAATTATCTACCTGCAAAATCTCATGCACAGTAAGTGATCTTGTTAAAAGGACAAATTAACAATGGATGATGCTTTGTGCTGTAAACGGTCAACATGACTTCAGGATACAAAGGCTAGAGGGTCCATGTTGCTCTGCACGGTAAGGAAAGCCACATTATCTTTCCTCACTAGGCCACATACATCATGGGAGGATAAGGCAAAATCTAGTCTTGTTCTCGCTCTTGCTTTTCTTAACTTTTTATTAAATTTCACCTGCATTGCATATGTCACCTTCAGAGAAATAGGTAGGGATATTTAAGAAAAAAAATGAAATCTGTGCAGGTGTAGACGCTGAAGAAGAGAGATCTATTTTGTCATTCTGTTGTTCCTAAACTGGGGATGAGGCTATGTTTCACTTTTCTTATCATGTGTTTGGTAGAAGGAATGATCTCTACTTACAGCTTACAAAAAAAACCCTAGCATATGAACAAAGTACTAATTAATTTTTATTCATGTGATGTTATAATAACATCTCTGAAAGGCAGCTTAAAGCATAATGGTTTTTTTCCTCCTTTGAAATAAATGAACTCATTTTAAATGCTAATTTCCAAATTAATTTTTAAAATAATGTTCAGTCTTTACAAAAGGGATGCACTAAAATTAAAAAAAAAAAACAGGAATACATATATATGCCATATAGAGAGAGAAAATGAAAAATGTAATATTCTAGAAAAAGTTATGCTTTTTCATTTGAGAAAGAAAATTGAACCTTTATTTCTGCAACTCTGTAAAATAGTATAGAATGAAGAGACCATGTATATATTTGCACCAAAACAAATTGACTAAAATATTATGCTTGGATTTGGATACAGATATTGCCTTTAAGGTGATATAACCACTCTAAAACAGTTTCTCAATAGTGGCACTGTTGGCATTGCAGGGTGGATATTTCTTTGCTATAGGGTGCTGTCCTGTCCACTCCGTAATGTTTAGCAGAATCCTTGGACTCTGTCCACTACATGCCTACAGCATTGCTCAAGTTACAACAATGAAAATATCCCCATGCATTGCCAAAAGTTCCAAGGAGGAGAATGTTACCTTGCGTTGAGAACCACAACTATAGGTTAACTTGATCATAAGCTTTTGATCTTAAAATGTAACAGGTGAAAAAAGGATGTATTTGATAAGGCTAATGGCTTGAATTAGGCAATTGGCACAGAGGTCATTGTCCACTAGAGTTGAAGAAAGATGATTGATTTTTTTGTAAGATGTTACAATCTTTGTTCATTGTTTTGCAAGATCATTTATTGGGTCTTTTCTTCCCTCTACCAAAGTAGAAAGAAAGAAAGAAGAATCATGTCTTCAAAAAGTATTTACCAAGCCTGTATTCTGTATTATCTTACCAAATATTTAAGAAGAAAAATAAAAGTCCACTTTTTCATGAGACTGACTGTCCAATAGTGAAAACATAAACAAACAACTGGAATAACAATAGTGAACAGAACAGGTGAAGAACTCAGAGAAGAGGTGAAGTAAATTTCAAAGAGCATTCAGCAAAGTTTTTCATAAGTGCCATTTGAGCTGGTTTTGAAAAGAGAACAATATTCCAGAGAAATGGACAAACCTTTAAAGCAATGGTGCAGTGCTCATGACCTTCCAGGAGGCCACAGGACTGGACAGGAACATCGCAGGAGGGGCTGGATGACGGAGAGGCTGAACTGAGACAGGAAGCCACACTATGAGAAGTCCCGTTCAGGCTGAAGTAATGAGGCTTGTTTTTCCTGTATATGTTAAATTGTTTAAATGATGTGATTAGAACAATAATTTTAAAATGCCACTATAGTCATGTATGAACGCATCAATGTAAGTAAGCAAAAGTGAAGGCAATGGAAACTATTAAGTGAGACATACTGAAAACTTCAAATACATCAATAGAAAGGAAGTAGATGAGAGCAAAACATCGAAGTGATGTTCAAGTGTTATGAACCATATTTTTTAGAGATAAATTAAAAGACAGGAAGCAGCAGAGGGTTCAAGACATGATGACTTTCATAATTTTGGTAGGACTGATTTGGATTATTATGATGCCATTAAGGAAAAATGGTACATAAAACATGGAGAAAAAAAGATTTTGAAGGTGAATAACAAATTCAGACATATGTGTGTTAAAGGTCCTTTAAAACATCTGTGAAGATATTCAAAATTAGATATTCAAGACAACTCAAATGCTTATAAGTGATGCTTGAATATTATAAATGAAAATTTTCCCAAATATCACCAAAGATTCTGACATACTCCTTTCAGAGGGATAGTGGTCTGATATTTATATTCAAGAGATATTTGAATATAAATTAAATATAAAAAATATATAAATTGAATATAAAAAATCAATTCACCTTGATTTTGAAGGTGAATAACAAATTCAGACATATGTATGTCAAAGGTCCTTTAAAACATCTGTGAAGATATTCAAAATTAGATATCCAAGACAATTCAAATGCTTACAAGCAATGTTCGAATATTATAAATGAAAATTTCCCCCAAATCAATCACCAAAGATTCTAACTTACTCCTTTCAGAGGGACATAGGTCTTGATAATGATATTCAAGCTATGTTTGAATATAAATTTACAGATGTCAAGTAGATGCCCAGGGTTTGTAGAATCACAAAGGAAGTATTCAAGTTCAGAACATTTAAAGCAAGTATCTGAAAGTAAAAATGACAAGGATATTTCAGAGTGGCAAGCAAATAACTGGCAAAGACTATTTTTCCATAGAAAGCAAGGTTAGAGATAGCTTCAAGAGGGACATTAAAAAAAAAAAAAATGCTTGAACTCCAGGCTATGAAGGCTGTGGATGCTATAACAACGAAGGTGAAAGAGTATCCTTTAAATACATTGGTTGGACTAAGATCATTGAGGGACCTTAGTGCAGTGGCCACAGTGAAAGATGACAGCTGAACCAAGACCTTCAAGAAGAGGGAGAAAGGCTGGATGCCCGTTGTTCAGTGGTTAGGGCACATGCTTCAGGGCTGGTGGGTTCAAACCTGGCCCAGGCCTGCTAAACAAAAAAAAGTAGCAGGGCATTGTGGCAGGTGCCTGCAGTCCCAGCTACTAGGGAGGTTGAGGCAAGAGAATCGCTTCAGCTCAAGAGTTTGAGGTTGCTGTGAGCTCTGATGCCACAGCACCAAGGGTGACAAAGTGAGACTCTGTCTCAATTAAAAAAAAAGAGAGAGAGAGAGAAAAGAGGGAGACAGACTCAAAAGCACATATAGAAAGAAACTGTGGTAGCAAGAATAATGCTCATCCAAATGTCCACATTCTAATCCTCAGAGCCTATATAATGTTGGGGAACATGACAAGGGAGAATTAAAGCTTCACATGGAATTTAGCTTAATAATCACCTGACTTTAAAATAGAGTGACTAGTCTCAGTCATTCAGGGAGCAAAACAAAATCATAAGGCTCATTAAAAATGAGAGTGGGGGACAGAAAACCTCAGTGTCCGATGTAACTATAGAAGAATGGTTAGGAATCTATAGCATTGCTTGCTTTCAAGAAGGTGGGAGTGTGCTGCAAAGCATAAAATGTAGGTGACTTCTAGAAGCTGAAATAAGCAAGGGTATATGGATTTTCTCCCAGAGCTACCAGAAAAAAAAATGCAGACCTGAGGACCTCTGGATTTTAGGCCATTAACACCTGTGGGTTGGGCTTCTAATCTAGATAACTGTAAGGTAATAAATTTGTGTGGTATTAAGTCACCAAGTTTGGGGAAATAACTTACAGCTTGAGAAAACTAACACAGGAATTTCAACAGAAAGAAATACAGCATTTTTTCTTGATACATTTATTTATTCATTTAATAAGTATTTATGAACTGTTCTACATGTTGGAGATATAGTTGGGAACAAAACACACACAAATCCCTCCACTGAAGAACTTCACATCCAATAAACAAATTAGAAAGGGGTATAGTATAGTAGCTATTGACAAATGCCACAGAGAATTAAACCACAAAGCAGGCAAATGGGATTAGCTACACGGTGGTGCAAGGGTTGAAGTTGCTAAGTTTCATTGAAAAATGGACATTTTAGCAAAAGTGTGAAGCAATGAATCATCGAGGATAATAACAAACTGAAAAAAGAAATTACAAACCCAAGAGCAACATCAGGACTGCCTTGTTTTACGGGAGCTTGAGTCACATCAGTCATGGGAAATGAATTCAGAGAGGAAATATGTGGGTAAAGTTTTGCAGATCAAAATAGTAATAAGATTGTAGTTTACTGTGAGTGAAAATAGAATCCATTGCAAAGTTTTAAGTGTAAGTCATGATTTGACTTGCATTTTAAAAGAATCTACCTGGATATGGTTTTGAAAACAAACTGCCAGAAGTTGTAGTTGAAAGGGTGACCAGTTGGCAAGTATTGTCCATAATCTGCAAAAGAGTAATAGTGACTTACACTTAGATTCTAGAAGTGATTACAGGGAGGAGGAAAAGTATTGAATTTTGGAAATAATGTGAACATATGGTCTCCTTGATGAGATATGGAAGGGAGATGTGGAATGGAGAGGAAGCCAGTAGTTAAGAATGAATTCAGGGTTATGTTCTGGGCCATAACATAGCGTCTGTGATAATGAGCCAGACTCTAGGAGTAGATGAGAAGACCAGCGAGGTGGAATTCCTGCACATGTAGAATTAGACTGTACTGGTAACAATAATCACAAAGAGTTACATGCTTATATCTTTCAAACATGAAATCTCAATTCATAATTATAAACAACCTGTAACATTAGTAAGAATGATTATGCTCATTTTCAAATGTAACATGTGAGAACAAGGGAAGTTAATTGCCTTACTCACAGCCAATGTTACTGAAAGACTGACCCAGAACTCAAACAGAAGTCTTCTCCCTCCATGGTGACAATAAACCTTTTTAACGTAGCAGAGATTACACTTTAAAAATTTCTGATTTTTTTAAACTTTTCTGCAATCTTCACACTGGGAAAGCAAGTATCAATTAAGAAAACAATTTTCAGAGAACAATTTTAGTTACAAATAACATTGAGAGTAATTTTAACTCTGTATACACATGTGGAATATTGGAGCTGAAAAATTGTAGAAAGCTTGAGAAATCATCAATTTCCTACTTCAGATGGAATTATATTTAAATATTTCTAATCATACGAGAATATGTTATTTATCAATAAGCCTTCAGTGGAGAAGAAATAAAAGAAATAAATCAACATCCTTATTGAATTTTTAAAAGGCAAAATTCCAAATGTCATTGAATAGTTGTAAATTTTTTATTTTGTTTGCTTAAAATCTAAAATTGAAATCTTTGCTATGACAATTATTAAATTTTGCATAGAAAGGAAATTACATTAGCATAATGGAAAGCTTGGATTGTGGGGTAATTACTATGATGATTTTAGGGATTCAGATCAAAGTAGCATTTCCTTCTCTTACCAAATTTTATGGACTGATACAAAAAAGAGTGTAAATAACAAAAAAACCCCAGCATTTTTTGTACTTAATTTCTTGAGATTCTTGCATATTAAAAGTGACTCCATATTAATAAAATAATAAGAGAAAAAGAGTAACTAGAATAAGGAAAGAGATAAGTCCAAAGCAAAGGGCAGTTTCCAGCATACTTATAAAAAGGCATTTCCTTTGCAGATCAAGAGCCACCTTTCTTACACTTTAAGATCATTTTTAAAGGAAGTTTCTTTGCTATTCTAAGAATTCTCAGCTTGTCTTGACAAAAGCAGTTACTGAAATGGCCAACATTACTTCTATGTGATATATTTCTTTACTTGGTGAATTCATTGTCACTATATTTTATTAAAGCAGAATTCATAAACATGAACAATATGTGACTGAATAATATTACTCATTAAAATTAAATTTAGAAAATAGCCACTAAAAATATCTTAGAATGGATTTTAAATTTGAAATATTTTCTAAAAGACTTGATGTAAATTTACAAGGTAAAAAGGTAATTTTTGAGTCAAAATAATTAATTGATAAGTGCATTGTTTCCCTTCTCTGTAGAATTTATGCATTTGTGGGTGCCACCTGTGCCCAGTGGGTAGAGCACGGGCCCCATATACTGAGGGTGGCGGGTTTGAACCCAACCCCAGCCAAATTGCAACAACAAAAAAATAGCCCGGCGTCGTGGCGGGCACCTGTAGTCCCAGCTACTCCGGAGGCTGAGGCAAGAGAACCACCTAAGCCCAGGAGTTGGAGGTTGCTGCGAGCTGTGACTCTACAGGACTCTACTGAGGGCGATAAAGTGAGACTCTTGTCTCTACAAAAAAAAAAAAAAAGAAAGAATTTCTGCATTTGCCAAGTTTTTCATATATAGAGAGACAGGCATTGGATGTATTTTTTTTTATATGTGTGCATATATATGTGTGTGTATGTGTATATATGTATTATATATGTCTGTTGTGTGCGTAAATTTGCGTAAATTTTCTGAAGCCTATTTGGAGCAATGTGTGCTAAAGGAGCCTGAAAGTTTAACAGAAAATAAAGAAAAAATACTGTTAGTCTTATCCCTGCTCCAGGATTAGGAATATTTTTCAAGTTTTAAGAAATCTTAGTAGTTTATGGATAGCTACACATCTAATAAGAAAGCAACTCCACTGACACTCGAATCCCCGAGTACGCGGGCAAACCTCCGGGCGGTGTTGTTTGTGCGTTGTTCAGAACTGTGCGGGTCTGTTAGGAACTGCGTCAGTTTGAAATACACACAGAAATGTCTGTTTTCCTTACTGTGTATTTTATGTGTGCTTCCTAAGACACTGAATTTTTCCATGTTTGTTTATTTATTTATTTAGTGTGTGCCGTTGTTTCTGATTTCTAACTAGAGTTACTTGTGGGGTCAGCCTAATTAATCATACTCTAGTCTAATTATACATATTTTATGGCTTATTTCAAGTGTAATTTACCTAAAATTTGCCTAAGTTGCTCTTTGTGGGGAATAATTAGTTGATCCATTTTAATTTGAGCTGGTAAAGAAAAATCACAACTTTCCTTAGATGAGAAAGAAGACAGGTACCTGGCTTTGTTAGGCTCAAATCACAGCCATGTTCACGGAGAGCAGGCCTCGCTCCAGGGGAGGCTGCCAGTAAAGGCGCCTCCCTCACCAGTGCCGGCTTGTGGCTTGTGCTGTGACCCTGGAGGTGGGAGCCGAGCAAGAAAACGGAGGATCTCCAGCAGGTGCAGCGGCGTGGCTCCAGCTACCGCAGCGCTGCTACTGCTGCAGAGAGCCTGTCCCGCCCTCCAGGGCTGCGTGCCTCCCGCCAGGGCAGACCTGCCATCGCCGTCCCAGCTTCCCTCCTATGACTTTGTGGGGATACTCGCGGCCTCAGCCTCCAGCTTTTTTCCAGGCAGGACAGAGAGGCTGGGCCTAATAGGAGACTACTCACTCTTCTCCCCAGCTTCTCTCCCTGCCACACAGGGCCTGAGAGGCCGCCCCAGTCCCAGCTTCTCTCCTCCACAGTGTTACCAGAATTTCTTTCTTCAGTAGATCCTTGATCTAGGGGATTAGAAGAATGAACCGGGGGACCACAGATCAGGGGTAAGATACGATTTGTAATAAGAATTCTAAAAAGAATACAGAAAAAGCACCGGAGCTTCTGGCAGAGGGAAAGACCCAAGTTGGAAAATCTCCCCTCCAGGTCCTTTGTCTAGGGGTGTACACAGTTTGACAATGAATGGATACATGCCCTTCCTTGGGGCAAGGTGAATGACCATTCCCTTCCTGAAATTGCCCAGGCCTAGGAAATTTACATGAAATTGCTCAGGCCTAGGAAATGGGGACAGGGTCCCTGTTTAGCCCTTAATGGGAAGACCTTGCATCGAGGTCACTCTCAGGCCCAGAAGGTGTGTGTGTGCTGAGGGCAGCCCTAAAGGGTCAGCACCGTACTCTCAAACAAGGAGAAAGAAGAGGTGGCTATGGCTGCGTAGGCTTATGCTGTGGTCTCCCCCAATTTCCTAGGGACCCTGTGCTTCCTTGCACTCGGCCCTCTCCAGGGCACTTGGCTCTCCAGCCCTCCTCCCTGCCTCCTACTTCCCTAGCTTCCCCCAAGCAGGCACGGTAGGTCCTCCCGGGCAGCCTGCACTACATGAGCTGGGGGCCACCCACCTTGTACCAATAGCACAGAAGACTAAGAGGTGTGGGGAAGGGACCAGGTGTAGGTACCAAGTTATGGCTAGAGTCTGCTCCCCAGTCAGAGCAAATAGTAAGGTGCCCCTGGTGGCTTTACACTGACCTGGGCCCGATGAGGCCATTATCATATAATTAATACTTATAATTTCTACCCCCAAGTGCTTTTCAGAAGTTTCCAGGGAGAACTCATGTGCATTAGGCACTTGGACTACATAAGCCCACCCTGTCAATCCTGGGTGGGTGCCAGGCAGGACAAACTAGCAGTTTAGTCAGCCTATTAAAGATGGCGAGTGTTCAGACTCAAAGTCTCCTCTCCACTCAGGGGGAGGGATCCATCTTGCTCTAGAGATGTATTACCCTACAGTTTGTGTGCTTTTTGTTCTGTAATAAATGTCTGTTAATGGTGATGGTGTTTGTAATCACGCCTTCATCAGTGCTCATTCTTGAGGCTGGGAGTTAAGAACCAGGGAACATCCTCTCTCCAGAGGAACCTAACAGCAATGGCTAGAGAGTACCTTGAAAGATGAAATAAGTTGGAGATTAGTGCATGAACAATTTAATACATTAAATATGAGTATATGGGCCTTGAAATAGGTTTACAACATCTCATTAAGAAGAGTATAGGTTAAGAACAGCATAGGAACCAAAATCTGTCTTCAAAATAAAATACAAAAACCAAAAGTTACCAAATGTTTCAGTAAAAATATGGAAAGCATTATTGGTGTTAATAACAAGACCTTTCAATAATGTCCTTGGTTAATTAAATGTGTATCCATTTCTACATTAATGTGTAGCTCTTTATATGTGCATCTAGATACATGTGTGTACACACATGTCTTAAATATCTTACTTTTAACAATCCTACAATAATAGGTACTTTTTTTTTTTTTTGCAGTTTTTGGGCAGGGCTGGTTTTGAACCTGCCACCTTTGGTATATGGGGCCAGCACCCTACTCCTTTGAGCCACAGGCGTCGCCTGGTATTATTGTTATTCTAAGAGGAAACTGAGGCACAGAGGGGTTGCATAATTTAAATCACACAGCTAATGTGACCACAAAGTTCATAGCTAAATCAAATCTCTCCCCTTGCATTATTAGGAAAAAGTCATATTTATATATTTTTTCCTGATGGAACAAAATAGGAATGTGTGATATTAGATTTATCTACTTCAAACATCATTAAAGAACCTATAGAAATCATATATTTGGGAGAGTTACACAGAAGGTGTATTTATTTTTTAAAACATCCAAACCAAGTGACTAACAGCTGTGAAAGGCTCTGCTAGGAATACTTAAAAACTAAAGCATTCATAAAGAGATACGGAAGCGCCACTGCCCAAGCAAGCTCTATACTTTTTAGTATGCAGCAATGCTCTATCATACAGGGAAAATATCTCCCCAAATTTATTCAGTTGATTATCTATTAACTAGAACTTCTGTTTGAGAAGCTCAGCAAACACCTTGCAGTGAAAAGAAAATAGAGAAATGTGCTAAGCATGGAAAGAGAAATTCTACATGTACAAATTCTGTGTAGGGAATATTTGCCAATGAATGTCAAATGCCCACTAATCATTGTAAAAATAAATCATTCTCATCAAGCATTCCTCTGAGTATCCTCTAAAAAGCATGCCCCAGTTTTTAAATGGAAAAAGAGTTTTAAATTTAAGCATTTTTTACTTTCTCAAAAATGTTTAATTTTTTGAGAATCCTTTATACAAACAGTTGTTTTCTCTGCTATAACACAGCAGTTTGTTACTTATTTTTTAAATGAAATCTACTCATGAAAAAGTCTATGGTTTTCAGGAAGTGTGTGGGAAGACTGTATTTTTGCACAATCTTCAGCTTGGCAAGACATCCTTACTCTGTGGGCTATAAGCCATCACGTGCTTTCTCTAATGTTTTTGTTCAGTTTGAGTCAAAGGGAAATTTAGAGCAGGCAGGAAAATAGTTTCTCTTTATGATGAGAAATAAAAGTAGTTGTTGCCAGAATTTGGCTATAAAAACTATTAGTTAAGACGTAGGTAAACACTGCCTGGACTTTGATAAATCCAAGTTGCTAACTAAGAATGACTTATAATTTTAATTTGAAACTTCTCTAATCTTTGGCTGTGCTACTCAAGACTCTACTAATACTCATTCTAGTATTCAAGTATTATACTTGGTTTCTAAAGATTCCTGCGATGCCATGATAGGACCACAAAGACAAAGTAAAACGTTATATTGCTGTGAGAGAATGACAACCTTTGAATGTAAGAAATTCTACTTGTGCAAGTTTTGTATATTGACTTTATGAGTTCATTTGGAAAATTGGATCAGCTTTGAAAATTTTGAGAATAACCGACTCAGATTCCTTTAGCTTCCTATTGCTAAGCAAGCCAAATTATGAAGAACTAACAATGTAAACCAATTTTCTCTTTATATCACTCAGGTATGTGGATGAGAAGTTTAGATGAGCTCCACAGAGTCCTCAGCCTAAGGGGTGGAGAAGTCAAAGTCAGCCAGATGATGCTGAACTATACACTCTGAGGAAGAATCTACTTTTGGTCCCACTTAGGTTATTGGCCAAGTTCAGTTTCTTGTATTTCTGGGACTAAGAATTTTCATTGTTGGTGCTATCTCTCAGCTGCTTTTAGCTCCTGGGAGCTGCTCTTAGCTTCTGCAGGCTGCTAGCATTCTTTATCCATGGCACTATTTTTTTTTTCTTTTGCAGTTTTGGGCCGGTGCAGGGTTTGAACCTGCCACCTCCAGTATATGGGGCCAGTGCCCTACTCCTTTAAGCGACAGGCACCACCGTGTCTGTCAAGAATGGGTTAAATTCCTCTCATGCTTGGAATTTCTATGACTACTTCTGTTACCAGCCAGAAAACTCTTTGCTCTTTGATAAAGCTCACCTCGTTTAGCTCTCTAGCATTTAATGTCAACTATGCTGTATTACATAGTTATGGAAGTGATATACCAGCAGGTTAACAGTCCCCCAGATCATGGTCAGAAATCTGAGAAACATTTTAGGATTCTACTTAAACGCGTTACAGTATATTTGCCACTGGAGCTGTGTTGAGTGTTGATGTTAGGGGATCAATTTCACAATCACCCAGTAGATAAGGAAGTTAAGTGGCCCTTGCAATGGTGTCCTTGTGGTTGGGAATAGCTAATGGAATACATGTGTTCATGGGCTTGAATAAGTAAATGATACGTAGGGAAAAAAAAAATGGCCATCATTACATTAAGAAGACTTATCTGCTTGAGAGAAATACATAGCAGGTTTTGATAAAGACTGATTTTTTAAAAAAATTTGCTTACTTTAGAAAAACAGAAAACACCCATCCCACCTCTCAGAATTTATATACTTTTGATACTTACATCATAAAATGCAATTTAGTTATTTAGTTTATGAGTTCATTTTGATGAATATTACAGGGTAAGTCATGAGTACATATGATAATGTTTATCAAAATATTGTATTATTTTTTAGTAAGTCAATCTCCTATTTTCTTTCCAAATGCAAATGTCATTGTGCAAAGCATTAAGGGCAGCTGTCACCTCAGTTGTTTTGTTAATGTGCTAAAGAAGCTGAGAAATTTCTCCAGGTTCAGCCTTGCCATTCCAACCTATGTCAATCTGGTATAATTTTGCAGTGCTAAAAATGAAAGGTTAAGCATATGAAGAAAAGACTAATGTTTACCTAATCATATTCCTTACAATGAAATGGAATAGTGTATTTTTAACTGTGTCCTTTATCCAGAAGAGCATTTTATAATCATTAGACAGCTTAAAGTGATACTTAAGAGGATATCCAATTTATTTTTCTTTTTATTTTTTTTCTTTTCTCTCTCTCTCTCTTTTTTTTTTTTTGTAGAGACAGAGTCTCACTTTATTACCCTCAGTAGAGTGCCATGGTATCACAACTCACAGCAACCTCCAACTCCTGGGCTTAGGCGATTCTCCTGCCTCAGCCTCCCGAGTAGCTGGGACCACAGGCGCCCTCCACAACGCCCGGCTATTTTTTTGTTGTTGCAGTTTGGCTGAGGCCAGGTTTGAACCCACCACCCTCGGTATGTGGGGCCAGAGCCCTACCCAGTGATCCACAGGCGCTGACCTTTCCTTTTTCTTTTGTTTACTTCTGTACGGTAAAAAATGTTGCTTACTACGTTAAATGAAAGTCCCTTGTTAGGATAACACATTAAAGGAGATGAAACAATACACAAAATAGGATAAGGAATCCATGAGTCTCAGGGCATGTTTGATGTGTAAATTAACCACTTTAAAAAAAAAATCTAGTTACATAAAGTGTAACCTAAAAAAGGAAAATACATATGAAGGAAAATAAACAGAACCGGTAACTTCTGAAAAGGCCCTTATGGGAGGGGCAAGATTGGCGTTAGAGGAAGCAGCACGATGCCTCCTCTTCAGAGAAAACCCAGAATATCCATCAAAAACGCAGACTTCCAATAGATCAGGGGGAGAGAGAGTAAAGGCAACAGGGGTCAGTGCGGATGAAACTCGAAGACCGGCTGCCTGCGTGTCCCCCCATCTCCATCTTGAGGACCCCTGACCCGGACCAGGGAAGGGGTAAACAGGGGAGCTTCGGGCTCTGACTCCAAGTTCGTGCCTAGAGCCTTTCCAGTTCTCACTGGAAAGGAGCTCCGTGACTCCCACGGGGCTCAGTGCAGTGGGAGCTACAGGGGAGTTACTGCAGACGCCAACGCCCAGAACTGCTGAGAACCCTGCCCCAATCCTCCAAGCCCGAGGGGAAGCCAGGAACCCAGGCGATCTATGCCGTGGGTGGATTTCCCCTGCTGCGGCTGGGGCTCACCGTGGAACCCACCTGTTTCTTGGCCAGAAGCTCTGCACCTGCCGGCCTTCACACCGCGCTGCCCGCCCGCCCACGTCCTTCCTACCCACGCCCATCGCTCCCCCCCCCATTCCCTAATAAACTACAGTGAAACTCGAGGTGGCTAGCTTGAGTTTCCCCCAGGCAACTGGGGACCAGCCTGCTTTTCTTTCTCTGAGTGTTACACACATGGGAACAGATCTCAAGCGGGGAGGGCGCCCGCATGGATAGACGCGGGAATGTGGCATGTATTTGTGCCACCGCGCAGGCAGGGGACATCGCCCTGCAGTCCCAAGTGACAGCCTTGCTCTCAGTCCTCACGGAGAAGGCTGGCAGTCTGGTGTTCCAGTGCAGCCAGAGCGAAATTGCCTGCTGAGTGGCTAACAGACTTAGCCAGAAGCCAGGGAGGGGGAACAATCGGAACCCCACTTCCATCTACTAGACTGTGAATTCTGGGCTACCCTGATTCAATGAGGACATTCTTTGGCATAGCAGAGGCATTTCCGCCCCCTGGTAGTGCCCTGGTGGCTTGGAAACTTCAGTCTGCTCTGGGAGGACGCTTGCACCAGCCCTTGGGGAGTCTGCAGGCAGACTTACCCAACACATCCCCACCTGGCTCTGCCCCTTGCCCGGGGCAGGCTTGGTGGTGGCAGATCACAAGAAGCAGTTCCAGGAGAGCTCAACCCTGCACCTGTGACCGCCAGTGCTTCTTCTGATAGACTAGCGTAGTTGAAAGGGGGTTGCTCCTACAAACACCAGCACACGTAGCCATCTTCTGCCAGCGCAACCTACTGGTAGGGAGGTCAACATGTGTATCAGCATTTGTCATTTGCTGATTCAAACGTCTGTCAGCTCTTAATTACAAGTGCCATCTACTGGTCTGAACACAAAAGTGTATGTCCCAACACAATTTGTGCTGCTAGAAGAGTCCAGGGCGCCGGGTCGGGGGAGAAGAGGCAAGAATTCAGAGACCCCCTTTTGTCTTTCTTAGCAGGAAGCAGGAAACCTTGAGTGGGGGTAATGCATCACCTCTACAGCCAAGAAATAATTGTCATTCAAAAAGCCCTCCACATTAATCAATCTATTCCTAAGGAATTTATTCAGAGCTTTGGCCATCTCAAAAGTACCCACAAGGGAAACCAAAGGACCTTACCCAATACACACTAGAGTGAAACCAGTAAGAAGCGGAGAGGGAGTCTCATCTATAAAAAAGTATTGTAAAAAATAAGGGGCAGCTTCTCCAGGTAAGAAGGACTCAATGCAAGAATTCTGACAGTATGAGAAAAGACAGTATAACAACACTCCCAATGATTACATAAGCTCTCCAGCAAGGAAATCCAACAAAAAGGGAAAATTTTCAAATTTCAGATTTTTCAATTTGTTTTGTTACAATAGTCCTTACACTGGATTCATTCCTCTTGAAATGGTGTGCGACTGCAACAGCAGAGCTTTATCAACAGGGCGTATAAAACAATTCCACTTTCACTCTTTATTGTTACGACATTTCTCTGCTTCTGGGAGCACGTCCACCATCCCTAGTGACACTTTGTAAGGGTCCCCTTGTGTTGTTCCTGTCTACAGTATTGTGTCCAAGATGATGAAAAATACACTCGAGGCACGGGAGAGCCCCTTTTACTACTACCTGCAATTTACTAGAGAAACAAAGTTCTCAGATAGAGGCAATTAATTAGCATTGCAGGGCATTTTAAGTGAACACTTACTGCACATAGGCTTGTGACAATAGTAACAAGAGGTGGCTATGAAATTATTGTAGTACTATACTATATATTATACTTAACTTTATGCAGTTATTATTTAATACTGCATCTTTGCTTTTATTTACACTTCTCTGGCCAGCTAAAGGTGTCATACAGAGTCTGTAAGTATATGCGTATATATCTATATCTATATCTATATCTATATCTATATCTATATATTTTTGTTTTTGCAGTTTTTGGCTGGGGCACGGTTTGAACCTGCTACCTCTGGCATATGGGGCCTGGTGCCCTACTCATTTGAACCTGCTACCTCTGGCTACATCCTGTGCATATATTTTGATCAATTTTAACTTTTTATGACAGATTTGCATATATTTTATAGTAGTGAATAATAAAACAGGCCGTTATCTGTATACATTTTTTTTTAATATTCATGACATGTCTAACTTTTTTTTTTAATTTTTAAAAAATATTTCTAGGCTACACGATTCTTTTGCATACTTGGTAAAATTGTCAGAATCTCCAAAACTTTCCCCAATTTATTTATCTAAAAATATCTGCAATTTCAGCAGGCCCCTGAGGTTCAAATTCATGTTCAATAGCACAACTGCAGTTGTAAACATGCACTAATACATGAGGAAATGTTTGTTCATGCTTTATATTAAAAATACTTACACAGAGTTGTTTTTAAATTCTGAATTTCCTTTTATATTTTGAAATAAACCTATGTTCCTGAGCCCTCTCATTTAAAATGGCAGAGATACAAAGATAAAAAAAAATTACTGTATTACCCATTAGCATTTGCTTTTAGACATATGTGCCAACAGATGGTCAAAAGTGTTCTGAACAATAACATCATGTTAATAAGAAAATCTTAGGAAATGAGAAAAAGTTGCAGGTATCACCAATCTAAATTGCTAAATACTTTCTTCTTAGAAGTTTGAGTAATTTCTGAGTTATGGCATGCCAAAGTTGAAAATTGCATGATATAAACTATTTAGAGATTCATTTGTACATTGCGATGTTGAACTTTTACCTCTGTGCACTTCTATAAAAGCTGAATTTTAGACATTATTTGTTCAAAAAAACAGCTTACTGAAAATCAGATAAAGAATGGCTCCTTGATTTTTTAGACTACCATTTTTTTATTCATTTATTTATAAATTTCTTTGTTCAAAAATGTCTATAGAACATGATTGTAAAGATAAGTAGGATTGGATATATAGAAACATGAAATACTGAATCTGCCCATGTATTCCTTCGAAGATGAAAGGAGGCACTCAAATGAATGCTAAAAATGCACTATAACTTATCTAAAATAAATAAATACAAAGGAAGCTTAAAGGTATAACAGTGGGAGAACTATTAAACTACTCAGAGAGTGGGAAACGAATACATTTTCTTGAATCAAGAGAAGCTATTTCTGGACATTAAGTGCATCAAGCCCAGATGAGAATTTTTGAGTCTTAAGATGGTGGTATGTATATTGTCCTTGGAATAGAAAGGAAATGATTATGTCCAAATGAGGAGAAATAAGAAAGATTGCAAAAATGATCACAATTTTCACCTTCTTTCTAGAGAAAGAGTTTCCTTCACCCTTGAGTCTCTACTGGCCATGTGAGGCTGGCATTAGTCAAGGAGAAATCGTCAACTGTGGAGGATGCACGTGTAGACTTGAAAAGCATTTGTGCATTGATCTTACCTTCCTTGCTTCTTTTGGAGCATTTTGGACATTATATGAAAAGACTGCTGAATAACGGAGGGAAAGTCTCCCAGTGGCCCTTCTTATCCTATCAACTACTGTCATCCTATCAACTACTGAAACAAAGCTATCAATGTGACCAGAAGTGAACTGCAGATACGGAGTGAGGCTGGCTGAGATCAGCACAATAGTCCCCTAGCTGAGCCCAAGCCCAAAATGTTAACTTAGAGATTTAAGCACAGTACATGAAAGTTAATTTAAGGATCTGAGTTTTAGAATGGTGTGATACCCAGCAAACAGCAAACAACACAAATCTCAAACTAGTCAGTACGTACCTCACTGTGGTACAGGAAGAATAAGGGATGTCTCAGACTATTCTGATGATGGCAAAGTGAAAAAATACAGTACACAAAGTTTTAATGATAATTTTTCATTTAGAGGACTTCTATGAAGTTGGATTTAGAATAAAATATACTTCCTCTCACAGTAGTGTCTCATCGTAACTATTGCTTGCGATTCTGTATTGTATAAACAAACAGGACCTTATCCTCTTCTTATACATTGACTGTGTATTAGTCGAAGAAAGTTTAAAAATTTAGTAATTTGTTTGTTTCTACTTTTTTATAGGGAATAATCACTTACTCCTAACTGCTGAAAGCAGTAATTCACCTCACTGAGACCAGGACTGGATAGTCACTTTTCACCAAAACTTTACCTTCAATGAGTAATGAACAACGTCTTTAGAGCACGGTTTTGGGCAGATGCTTCAGAATGAATGTCAGAAATGCTTATAAGATATTCAAGGAATCAAACACATGCATACATGTGTGTATTTTTGCTATCTTGGGTAGAGCTGTGTCCATTTATGAGGAGCATAATCTTTACCTTTGATCTGGGCTTCAGTTACCAATGGCAATTTCTGCAGATAATTGTTTACTCTAAGTTACATTAAACTACACTAACCTATTCTTTACAATAATACTCTGATTTTTTCTTTTTTGTTTTTCTTCTTCATTGGGCAATTTGAGGTGTTTACACTAATCAACATTATCTTCGTAAAATACTGTAACCTGAGTAGTTAATGAAGAACAGAAATCAGAAATATTTATTTATTTATTGAAATAGTCACAGTCTCACTCAGCCTGTCACCCAGGCTCGAGAGCCTACCTCATAGAATCCTTAAACTCCCGCCTCAGCCTCTTGAGTAACCGGGACTACGGGTGCTTGCCATAACACCTAGGCAATTTTTTCCTGTTTTTAGCAGAGATGGGGTCTCCTTCTTGCTCAGGTTAGTCTCAAACTCCTGGGCTCAAGCGTTTGCCTTCACCTCCCAGAGTGCTAGGATTACTGGCATGAGCCACCATGCTTAGCCTCACAGAAATTTTTTTATCACCATTCTTGAGGCTGGGCAGCACAAGACGAAGATGCTGTCAGATTTAGTGTCTGGTCAGGACCTTCTTTCTAGTTTATATATGGTGCCTTCTAGCTATGCCCTCACCTGGTAGAAAGGGGGAACTACCTCTCTGGTGCCTCTTTTATAAAAGCACTAATCTTATTCATGAGAGTTCTATACTAATCACCTAACTAGGTGCCAGGAGCCCCACATCCTAATACTGTTTCCTTGGAGTTAGGGTTTCAACATATGGATTTTGGAAGCAACATAAACATTCAGACCACAGCAAATGCAAAATCAAATCTTTGTGTGGATTTATTTCTCAGTTGCCTGGGAGATTGCCTCTCTCTGCATACGCTATTAGACAATTAAGTGGAATGGCTGCATCTGCTATCAGTCCCCAGGTTGAACTCCTCTTGATTTAATTTTAGGTTGGGGTTTGGTGCACTCTTAGTAAGCACAGATTAAAACATTTAATAGATGATTTCAGGCACATTGCCAAAAGTGATCTTATGTGGTACACCTGACCTTCACTCTTTAGCACACACAAGAAACTTATAAGGAATCAACAGTGAAGCAGAGCATGTCACAAAAATACCAATTTATTGGCAGGAAGAAATGATGATTCAAAAAGTCATAAAATTAAGTGAGGTCCCACCGATTACCTCTAGTGCACATTGCAAGGGTACATGTCAAATCTATTAAGAGTAGAAAATGTCTTAACACAATAATTAAGTAAGTGAAGTGAAGGCTATGTTAGCCGGTTTGATGTAAACATTCCAAATTGAATATTAAATCCACACATTGTAGCCCATAAGTGCATTAATGTACACAGTTATGATTTAATAAAAAAATTAAGAAAAAAGTCATAAAATTAGTGCATCTTATTTGACTTTTAAGTTTTGACATCATGTCTGTGAGTGTATCCTCTCTATGGAATAAATAAATTTCTGATTTTATAGAAGTGTTTGGAGTACTAAATTGATGAAATGGTAAAGCTCTTAATAAAATGTATTTATCATTCTCAGACTTGAGGAGAAATTAAAAATTCTTAGAATGTTTTTCAAAACACTGATTCCAAGGCCACACCTTCAGAAATTCTAAAGTCTGAGTGGGGCCCAGTTACAGGCATTTAAAAAGTTTCCATTTGTTTCTGATATTCAGTCAAGTTGAAAACCATTGGGCTATAAAAATAAAAAATCTTTATTATCTACTTTTTAACACCCTGTAACAGAGGTGGCACTCTCTTCTTCCAAGAAAGAAAGAAAGAAAGGAGGGAGGGAAGGAAAGAAGGAAAGAAAGAAGGAAGAAAAGAAAGAAGGAAGGAAGGAAAGAGAGAGAGAGAAAAAGAAAAACTTATCATAACCTTCATTTTTTAATAGCCCCTATGAGTTAACAGAAGCAATCTCTGGACAACTGCTAAGATTCCAAGAATTGGCAAGGGCAGAAAGAGAATATTTGATGAGCTGATTTTCTGTCTTATAGTAAAGCCATTTAGTCGCCATTAAATAGTAATAAGTATTGAATACTTACTATGAACTCAGCTTTATATACATTAACTACTCAGCTCTTCACAGCAGTGAACGGTAACGTTAGTTTTTATTGAGATTAAAAAACTAGGCTGATATAAATTATGTAATGAGGGATTTTATTGTTATGCAATTTACTTTAAAATACCTAATTAATAGAAGATAGATAGAAATACACACACACACATATTTGCATTTTAATCTAAAACTTGGGAGTGGTTAGTTTTTCTGAGAGAATTCGTGTTCACGGGCTGGCGTTCCACTCCCCATTGAAAGCATCTAATGTGAGCCGCGTACTTAAGAGACGTGTAAACTGCAAAGTCTTTCACCTGTTTTTATCTCTACACGGTACTGCAGACTGGTAGCTGACATAACGAATCCTGAACACACATCTCCAGCACACTTCACCCTTGTCTGTGCAGGATAGAAGAATGTAGGTGGTACAACATTCAGTTCTCTTCAGAATATGATGCACTTGATTCTGACAAGATTTTATGTCAGAGTACTTTTTTCTCTTATACCTGGCTTTCTTAAGGCATAACTGGCACATAGAAAATTATAAACAGTGAACATTCCTAAATAGAATAATGAGCATGTGCATCCCTGCAAAGTGCCCGGGAGCCCCTCTGGATTTCTCCCCCCTCCTTCCCCAGTGCCTCCCATTCTCTTCCTCATAGCCTAATCCTGAAGCTGTCGTCCGTCTGCTGTCACTGCAAACAAGTTGTAAATTTTTTAATTCTTTATAAAAATATAGTTATATACTCTGTAGTATTTGTTTGTTTATCTTTTTCACACTCTTATTTTTTGGAAACAGCTTCTCACTCTCACTCTGTCTCCCTGGGTAGCTCACAGCAACCTCCAACTGTCAGGCTTGAGCAATCCTCTTGCCTCAGCCTCCAGAGCAGCTGGGATTAAGGGCATGTGCCAACCACAGCCGGTTAGTTTTTCTTTTGTTGTTGTTGTTGATGTTGTTTTGTTTCCTATATTTAGTACAAAGGTGGGTTTGCTCTTGCTCAGGCGGGTCTCAAACTCTTGAGCTCAAGCAATCCACCCTCCTCAGCCTTCCAGAGTTCTAGGATTACATGAACCACAATCCCTGGCCACTCTGTCATTATTTTGAGTGTCATCCATGAATGCTGTACACATCCATTCCCTTTTATTGTTGGGTAATATCCCACTGTACACATATACCAAAATTTTGTACCTGTTTCTTTGTTGATATATATATGTGATTATTTCCATTTTGAGGCTATTGCAGATTAGTCAACCATTAACATTCATATAAAAATATTTTTATAAATATTTGCTTTTATTTATAGTAGTGGAATGGGTAGGTCATATGATACATAAATGCTCAACTTTTTAAGAAACTGCTATAGCTGGCTCGCCACCCATAGCACAGTGGTTATAGCACCAGCCACATACACTGAATTTGGTGGGTTTGAACACTTCCTGGGCCAGAACCAACAATGACAACTGTAACCAAAAAATAGCCAGGTGTTGCGGTGGGTGCCTGCAGCCCCAGCTACTTGGGAGGCTAAGTCAAGAGAATCGCTTGAGCCCAAGAGTTTGAAGTTGCTGTGAGCACTTTACTGGGGGCGAGATAGTGAGACGATGTCTCAAAAAGAAAAGAAAAGAAAAGAAACTGCTGCAGAGTTTTACAGAGTGGTTCTATCATTTACATTCCTGCCAAAAGTATTTGAGGTTTTCATTTGTTCTACATTCTTATAAACACTTGGTAGAGTTAGTCTTCCTAATTTTAGTTATGATATTGAATGTGTAGTAGAGACTCATTGTGGTTTTGATTTCCATCCTCTAATGAACTATCATGTTAAACACCTTTTCCTGTGGTTTGTTAACTATATAGATTTTGGGGGTATAATTTTATTCACATCTTTTGCTCATTTTTAAATGGGCTGTTGGCTTTGCTGTCACAGTTTGTATCTACATATTTTAGACACAAAATCTTTTCCAATGTTTGTTTTGGGCATGATTTATCTTAATGCATACCTTGAATTTTCATTTATTTAACAGTGTTTCCTTTTTTAAATAGAGGAAAGCTTATATTTTAGGAAATCCAGCTTAGCAGTTTTGTAAAAAGTTTGTGCTTTTGGTATCTCTTTAAGAAATCTTAGTCGATCCAAAGAAAACTCCAGAAATTGGCTATAGCCCCAGACAATAACCTGGAGAATCTTCTTAGAACGGCCACTACGGTCTTTTGTAACCGAGATCTGGAGAGAAAGGAGGAAAAAGAGAGAAAGGAACAGAAAAGAATGACAGCTCTAGTAATGGCACTCTGACAAACGAGCAA